>PVIY010048228.1:0-17433 GCA_004026745.1 Myrmecophaga tridactyla | reverse complement strand
ATAAACTAAAGAATTTTATTTGGTTATAAACATACTTGTTGGCACATTTTATGCAATATATCTGAATTGAATAATGGTACCAGATATGCTTCATTTTGTATCATATATTTTGATATCTTCTTAAAAAAAGTACAATCATGGTTGATTAAAGCTAATCCATACCTCACTATAAACTACATTAAAGCTGAATGTGTGACACCTTTTAATGACTGTGCATGCAAGAGCGTTCGGATACAGATTTCCAGTCTCTCCTGCAACTGGAAGAAGGTGAAGCTGGGTTTGAGGGCTGACCCCCCCCCCCCCGCTGACCCTTTTACCTCTGAGTTTCACGCTGACCTTGTCTCACTCCAGGATGTCGCTCTGTTAGAACTGGGTGCATCTGCATTACTTCTCCGCGCTGACATTGGGTGTGGGGGGGTAGCTCGCGTCCACTCTCAGGAAGCTGTTGCATCCAGCAGTCCCAGAACCCCAGTGACCTGGGGACGCTAACTGATGTGCAGCCCCTTCTCTCCCTCTAATCTGAGCATTCCTTGTCCTCTACTTGCCTTGTGGCATTTTCTCTCCTCTTGCAATTCATCGGGAGCCTTTTAAACTTCAAATGTTAGGATGAGAGGCGTTTTTCACTTGGGGTCTGAGGGATAAACAGATTCCTGGAGCATTTCTTTTGTAGCATCATTAAACATTTGTCCTGCTGTGTTTCATCCTTGCTGGGATAACACAGTTGCACTCACAGGAAATTATTTTCTTAATTTTTAGACTAGAATTTTAAAAATAAAGGAATTGTCTTATGTGTCAGTGCGTATATGCTTTGAATTATATTTTTTGTGACAAAACTCCTCTGTCTTCCTTTTGTTAATTTTAATTTCTTATCAAAATAGTACTTGAGCCTAGTTTATGAAGTCAAACACTGTTTTCTGCTATAAATTATTTATGGCAGTTTGACTTCATAAACAATCGCTTTCTAGCAGTTTCTTCTGGCACTGACTTCCACATCTCTAAATAACACATTATCATTTAACTTTTCAATTGACAAAGTTCCGTGGAAAATGAAGGTTAAACTTGTCCCCCCACCCAGCACCACCATCTCCCCTTTCTCCTGCTGTATTAAAGCAGTTACATAACAATTTTGTTTAAATTAGATGTAAAGCTGTGTTATTATGATCATGTGACTTGGACAGGCTCTGAAACTGGAAGTTTTGCCTGAGGCACCAAACTATGGCTGTGAAACGATGATACTAGCTATCAGACCAAGAAGAACTGTTCAAAGGATATATTTGAGAACTGCTTTCATGATTCAGATAACCCCTTACCCAAAGGAAAATATGGAATGGAGATTGAGAAAGGATTGAGGAAGAGAATTTCTTTGGAGAAGTTCTGCTGCTTCCTAAGTGTTAAGGACTGAGGAGATTGATCACCCATCTCCTCAGCACAAGACTCAGATGAGATGCCTTAATAGGACCATTTGGAGGGTTTGATATGTGTCTGTGAACTGTTGGGGACAGAAGAGTCTATGTGACTTACACTTGTGGTGGAATAGTTTCTTTATGGGAGTGGAGAAATAGTATCTCTGGGCTGCGACTGGCCTGCCTGCCCAGAGTTCATCCTGGCAAAGAATGTTTCTCCTGAACCAGAAATGCACTGTGCAAGAGATGGAAATGGGTTTACCTTAGATTCTGTGCAAAAGAGCTGTCCACAGAGGCAATGAGACCTAAGGAGACAGAAACTGGAGATGAACTATCAGGCTCTTGGCTCTATAAAGTGACCAGCCAGGCAAGATATACATCACTTAGTTCAAAGAAACTCTGTAGAAAGTCCCCATGAGGGAAACTCTCCAAAGAAGCCATGAAGGCACTTTGCAGAAAAGAGCACCCCGCAAGAAATGGCCAGGAGGCTCAGGGAGTGTGAAGTCAGCGTATAGTGGAGCCAGTCAAGTGAGAACTTACCTGCTTTTCGTTTATATCTTCTCTCCTCTCTCCTCCCACCTCAGGGAAGTTGAAGCGTCTAGGGAGTCGGGCTAGAAGCTGAGTAAGAAAACAGCGCTGCAGACCACACTGACTTTTCCAAGGTGTCCCACTTACAGAAACCCTGGCTGGGGAGGTCGGCAGGAGTTCCCTCTTCAAAAAGGTGTGTTAATATAAGCCTGGAATTCTAAATTCTGAATTAAGATTGTGGGTACTTTCTCTGGATTTGACACCTCATTTTAGTAGCATATATCTTTCAGTAGCTTCCTGTGGAAGAATTAACGTAGATAAAGCTTTTGAGTTACATACATAAAGTGACTATTTTATCTCATACTTAATAGTTTGACTGGCTATGGAATCTTGGGTTGTAAATAACCGTCTTGGAAATGTGAAGACTTTATTCCATTGTCTTCTACTTCCAATGTTGCTGGTGAGAAGTCAAGTGTCATTCTGACCTTTGCTTTATTGTATGTGACATTTTTTTTTTTCCTCTCTGGAGGTTTTAAGGATCTTTCTGTTTCATAAAGGTCTCAGTAATTTCACAATGATGTCCTTTGATGTGAGTCTTTTCCATTCATTTTGCTGAAAATTCAGAGAGCTGTTTCAATCTAGAAACACAAGGTCTTTTGAAAAATAGCATTTTTATCAATGTTATTTTATCAATATTTATCTGTTAACAACATTCTTCCCTCTCCTCATTTTTACTGGTCTGTCTCACAATAGGTGCTAGATTTGTCCTCTAAGTTTCTAATCTTACCCCCCCCCACCTCCATTCTTTACCTCTTTGCCATCTATTCTAATATGGGAGATTCCCTCGACTTTATCTTTAAACATGTATTGAATTCTTTCTCATTCTCTTGCCTTATGCGATGAGAAATTATTATTTCATGGTTTGGGTGGTCAGGAGGCTTAGTTCCTCCTTGGTCCCTGGTTTTCCTGTGCTGGTATGCCCCAGTGCTTGGGGTTACTGGGCTTGAATCCCTGCCTCATATCACGTGGTGATGTCCTCTTTTGTTTTCAACATCAATTGAATTTTTAATTTCTGCTAACATTTTTAATTTCCAAGTAATCTTTTGTATTAGTTATCTATTTGCTGCCTAACAAACTACCCCAAAATGCAGCATCTTGAACGTACAAAGTATTTCTTGTCTCACAGTTTCTGTGGGTCAGGAATTTAGGAGAAGCTTAGCTGGGTGGTTTGACTAGGGCCTCCCATGAAATTGCAGTCAAGTCATCACTCCAGATTCCAGGCCCCTGAAGGCTTGGCTGGGGCTGATGGATCTGCAACCTGATGACTGCTGGCCGTGTACATTCTTTGCTATATGGACATCTCCAAAAAGCCACTTCAGTGTCCTCACAACACGGCTGCTGCTTCCCAGAGAAAAGTGATCTGAGAAAGAGTGGGCAAAAGCCAAATGTCTTTTATATCCTAGTTGCATAAGAGATATGATGTTGTTTCTGCATACTTTATTGATCAAACAGATGGTAAAGAATATCAAAACTCCCTACCAGCAGCTGCAAAGACTGCAGGGACTTGGTTCAAGTCAATGTTGACTCACTACTAGGTTATGCCGAACTCCACGAGCTGAGAGCCATCCTCTAAAGATTTCTTTCAGGTGCCTGTTCCAAGTTTGGGGGCCCTGGACACCCATACTTCTGACCAAATTTGGGGGGTTCCATCATCTCCTTGGGCTTGATAATTCTCTAGAACCATTCACAGAGCTTACTGAAAGTGCTATACTTAAGATTATAGTTTTATCATAGTAAAAGGATAAAAATAAGAAACAGCTGAAAGAAGAGACACCTAGGGGGAGGTATGGGTGGGTCTCCAACACGAACTCCCATGTCCTCTTCATGGGAAGTCTCTTGGCACAGCAGCAATACATCTTCTCAGTTATGCAGTCTCATCGTCGCCTCAAGTGTCCTCGTTTACAGGGGGTCTCGTTTTGTGGTCATGATTGACAGAATCCCTGTCCACATGGTTGAATTCAGTCTTCCCTCCCAGAGGTCAGGGAGCGGAGCTGAGATGATGTGGCCCGAAGGCCCAATGCCCCAATGCCTGGTTGGTCTCCTGAAGTAGCAGGTGTGGTTGTCCTTGTGCCATCAAGCAATGCCCTGGGCTCATGAGCAGGGACAGCAGGCACTCCCACTACCACGGATTCCAGACATTTAGAGGGCGCTTCCCCAGGACTGAGCACAAAGACCAGCCACGGTTTTCATTATCCACACTGACCAACCCTGCAACAGTGTAGGAGGGAACTATGTAAAATTGCCAATAACAGTATTGGAAGCTGGCTACTGCACCTTTCTTGTTCTCTGAGTGTACCTCCTTTTACATATATATTTTTTGTTTCATGGACTAAATATTTTATTGTTTTTCTCTGAAAGTATTAATCATAGTCATTTTGAAATGTGTTCATACCCTTTTTTCTTTATTAGAGAAGTTGTAAGTTTACAGGAAATCAAGCATAAAATACAGGATTTCCATATACCATCTGTTTTAATTTGCAAGTTGCTGGATTGCAATACAGCAGAAATGGAACAGTTTTTAAAAAGGGAATTTATTAAGTTACATGTTTACAAGTTCTAAGCCTATAAAACTGTCAAAACTAAGGCATCCAGGGAAAGATAGCTTCATTCAAGGAAGGCTGATGGGTCAGAACACCTCTGTCAGCTGGGAGGGCATGTGGCTGACATCTGCTGTTACTTCTGGGCTCCACTGCTTTCAGTCTCTGTTCCTGTGGGGGTTTCTTACTTTGCTTCTCCAGGGCTGGCTTTCATCTCTTGGCTTCTGTCATGGTCAGGTTCATGTGCCAACTTGGCCAAGTGGTGGTACCTGTTTGTCTGGTTAGGCAAGTGCTGGCCTGTCTGTTACAATGAGGACATTTCATGGAATTAAATCATGATCATGTCAGCTGCATCCACAGCTGATTCCATTTGTAATCAGCCATGGGGCATGTCTTCTGCAATAAATGATGCTTAATCTAATCACTGGGAGCCTTTTAAGGGGGATTCAGAAGAGACAGGCTCTCTTCCTGCCTTGGCCAGTGAGCTTCTCCTGTGGAGTTCATCCAGACTCTCCATCGGAATCGTCAGCTTCACAGCCAGCCCTGTGGATTTTGGACTCTGCATTCCCACGGTTACATGAGACACTTTTATAAATTTTATATTTGTGAGTGTTTCCTGTTGATTCTGTTTCTCTATACAGTCCTAACTAATACAGCTTCCCTTGGCTCTCTCCAGGTTCTGGCTTACTTAGCATCTCATGGTGATGTCTGGTGGGCTCCAAACCTCTCCAAGCATCTGTGTCTCTGTTCTCCAAGGGTTGGCATGTGTGTCAGCTCTTGTCTGAAGTTTCTGTCAGCTTTGTAGGTTTTTCAAAATATGTCCCCATTTAGAGACTCAAGTAAACTAATCAAGACCCACCTGAAATAGGAGGTGTCATGTCTCCATCCAATCAAAAAGTCACACCCACAATTGGGTGTATCACATCTTTGTGGAGATAATCTAATCAAAAGTTTCCATCCTACAGTATTAAATCAGGACTAAAAGAGACACCTGCTCCCATAAGATTGGATCAGGATTAAAACATGGATTTTCTGGGATTCATGGTATTTTCAAACCAGCACACCATCCTATTATTAACACCTTGAATTGGTGTGGAACATTTGTTACAATTGATGATAATATATTTTTATAATTGCACTATTTACTACAGCCCATGGTTTTACACTGTGTAGTTTAGTTCCATGGATTTTTCTGGTTAAACTTTATACCATATATATACTGTGCCGGTCTGAATCTGTGGTGGACCCCAGAAAAGCCATGCCCTTTAATCCTCATTCAGTATTGCTGGGTGGGAGCATTTTGACTGTTTCCATGAAGATGTGACCCACCCAATTGTGGGTGGTAACTTTTGATTAGATGATTTCCATGGAGGTGTGTCTCCACCCACTGAAGGTGGAGTTGCTTACTGGAATCCTTTAAAAGAGGAAACATTTTGGAGAGAGTCCCTTTTTTTGGTAGAGCCATGAGAAAGCCAGCAGACACCGCCATGTTTGCCATGTGCCCTTCCAGCTGAGAGAGAAACATTGAATGTCGTCAGCCTTCTTGAACCAAGGTATCTTTCCCTGGATGGATGCCTTTGATTGACATTTCTATAGATTTGTTTTAATTGAGACATTTTCTCAGCTTTAAACTGTAAACTAGCAACTTATTAGATTCCCCTTTTTAAAAGCCATTCTGTTTCTGGTATATTGCATTCCAGCAGCTAGCAAACTAGAACATATACTCTGACAGTTCCCCTTTTAATCCCATTCAGATATATATATTTCAGTGCTGTCAGTTATGCTGACGATGTTGTGCTACCATCACCCCTATACATTACCACAGCATCTCCATCATTCCAAAAAGGAACCCTGTACATTTTAAGCCTTAACTTCCCATCCCCTACTCTACCCTGTTCCCTAGTAGCCTGTAGTCTAGATTCTGACTCTATGAGTTTGCTTATACTAATTATTTCAAATCAAAGAGATCATACAATATTTGTCCAAAAGGACAAGATATTACATTTTATTTGAATATATGTTATTTCACTCAACTTGATGTCTTCGAGGTTCAACTTTGTTGTCACATGTATCAGAACTTCATTCCTTTGAATGAAAGAATAACATTCTTGAATAATATTCCATTGTGTGTGTGTGCGTACTCACATTTTATTTATGCATTCATCAGTCGATGGACACTTCTACTTTTTGGCAATAGCGAATAATGCCGCTGTGAACACTGGTATGCAGTATTTGTTCAACTTCCTGCTTTCAATTCTTTTGGGTATGTACCTAGTAGTGGGACTGCCAGGTCATATGATGGTTCTATGTTTCGCTTTCTGAGGAACTCATACCAGTTTTATCTCTGAGTATAGGAAACTATGTTTTAAATACATATATTGCATCTTTAAATATAGCATAATATTTTTAGGTTTGTGTGTTTTCAGTTTTTAATGCACTTCTATTAAATAAATGTCCATGTATAGAGTGATTTAAAGGCATTTAACCAATTGACTTGAAGGTGAAAATAATTTTAAAGGAGAATAATACCTCATTTTTCTAGAGTGAACTGATAAAAGACAATTTTATGTAAATTTTGTGCTCCTGAGATGTGTGTGATGAAGGATTTTATAAATTATATCCTATTTTAAAAGCATTAGGGCATACTGATAAAACTTTAAAAAATTGTATTGTGGCAACATATATACAACATAAAATTCCCATTTTAACCACTTTAAAGTATACAATTTAGTGCTGTTAATCACATTCACAATGTTGTACTATCATCCCCACCACCCACTACCAAAGCTTACTTGACCCCAAATAGAAACTCTGTGCCTGTTAAGCAATACTCCCCATTCCCTCCCCACGCAGCCCCTTGTAACCTATATTCTACTTTCCGTGTCTATGAATTTGCATATTCTAGGTTTTCATGTAAGTGGAATCATACAATATTTGTCCTTTTGTGTCTGGCTGGTTTCACTCAAATGATGTCTTTGTATAGTAGTACTCATCAGAACTTACTCCTTTTATGGCTGAATAATATCCCATTGTATGGATATACCACATTTTGTTTATCCATTCAGCGGTTGATGGACACTTCAGTTGCTTCCATTTTTTGGCAACTGTGAATAATGTCACTATGAACATTGGTGTGCAAGTTTCTGGTCAAGAATATATCCAATTCTTTCATATGTCTACCCAGAAGTAGAACTGTGTGCCATAAACTTAACTTTCCGAGGATCTGCCAAACTGTTTTCCACAGCAGCCGCACCATTTTACATTCTTACCAACAAGGGGTAGGGGTTCCTATTTCTCTGCATCCTTACCAACACTAGTGATTTTACATTTTTTTGTATTAAAACCCATCCTAGTGAGTGTGAAGTGGTATCTCATTGTAGTTTTGATTAATATTTCCCTAATGATCAATGATATTGATCATCATTTCATGTGTTTATTGGTCATTTTTATATCTTCTTTGGAGAAATGTCTATGCAAGTTCTTTACCTATTTAATAATTGGGTTATTTATCTGTTTTGAGTTGCAGGAGTTCTTAATACATACTGGATATTAAACCACTATCAGATATATGGTTTCCAAATATTTTCCCTCATTCTGCAGGTTATCTTTTCATTTTCTTATGAAGTCCTTTGATGCAGAGAAATTTTAAATTTTGATAAAGTTCTATTTATTTTTTATTTTGTTGCTTGTACTTTTGGTATAAAATTTAAGAATCTATTGCCTAATACAAGTTCCTGGAGATATTTCCCTATGTTTTCTTCTAAGAATTTTATGGTTTTAATTCTTATATTTAGATTGTTGATCCATTTTGAGTTTATTTCTATAAATGGTTTGAGTTAGGGCTTCGTCCTTTCATTCTTTTGCATGTGGATATCCAGTTTTTTTCCAGTACCATTTCATGAGAGACTGTTCTTTCCTCATTGGGTAAACTTGGCACCTGTGGTAATTAGATTCAGTTGTCAGCGTGGCCAGGTGAATGTGCCTAGTTCTGTTGCTGTGGACATGAGCCAATGCTACATGAATCTCATCTGTTGCTGATTACATCTGCAGTTGGCTAGGAGGCGTGCCTGCTGCAATGAATGACGTTTGACTTAATTGGCTGGTGCTTAAATGAGAGAGTGCAACGTAGCACAGCCCAAGCAGCTCAGCATACCTCATCTCAGCACTCGCAGCTCAGCCCAGGCCTTTGGAGATGCAGAAAGGAATCACCCCGGGGAAAGATGTTGGAACCCAGAGGCCTGGAGAGGCCAGCAGGGATCACTTTGTGCCTTCTCATGTAAGAAAGAACCTCAGTCGAAAGTTAGCTGCCTTTCCTCTGAAGAACAAATGAAATAAATCTTCTTTTATTAAAAGGCAATCTGTCTCTGGTGTGTTGCATTCTGGAAGCTAGCAAACTAGAATACCACCCTTATCAAAAATCAAGTGACCACAGATGTGTGGGTTTATTTCTGAATTCTCAGTTCTATTCCTTCGGTCTATATTTCTGTCCCTGCACTAGTACCACACTGTTTTGATTACTATAGCTTTGTTATAAGTTTTGATTACTATAGCTTTGTTATAAGTTTTGATATCAGAAAGAGTGAGTCCAATTTTGTTCTCTTTTTCAAGATGGTTTTGGTTATTTATGGTCCATTATCCTTCCATGTAAATTTTATGATTGGCTTTTCAATTTCTGCAAAGAAGTCTGTTGAAATTTTTATCAATCTGTAAATTGTTTTAGGTAGTATTGACAATCCATGAACATGGGATGTCTTTCCATTTATTTAGATTTTCTTTTTGGCAATGTTTATAGTTTTCCATGTTCAAGCTCTTATGTCCTTGGTTAAATTTATTCCTAAATATTTTATTCTTTCAGTTGCTATTATGAATGGAATTGATTTCCTATGCAGAGTTTTCATTGCTGGTGTATAGAAACACCACTGATTTTGGCATGTTGAGCTTGTACCTTCCTACTTTGCTGGGTTCACTTACTAGCTCTGGTAGCATTCTTGTAGATTCACTGTGATTTTCCACATATAGGATCATGTCATCTGTTAATAGAGGTGAATTTACTGCTTTCTAATTTGGATGACTACTGATAAAACTTTTAGTATAAGCTGTTTTTGGAAAGTGAAGAATTGCATAAGAACTTATCTCTTAGCAGTCTGATGAGGTGGTCAATAACATGCGCTCTGACATTATACTGACTGGTTTTGATTCCTGCCTCTACAACTTCTAACTGTGTGATGCTGAACCAATTACTTAACTTCTCAAGGCCTCCATAAAATGATGATAACAATAGTACTTACTTGCCAGAGTTATTGTGGATATAGAATGAGAAATTATACATAAAGCATTTAGAAGAGTGCCAACACCATAATAAGTAGCCAGTAAATGCTAGCTAGTATTAATGTTTCATGGAATGAGCTACAACTGTAAGTGACCACAGCATGCAATCCATCCCACCAATTATTTATGGGTGACTATTACTTGCCTTTTTGTTAAAATATTATGTATTATATCTTTGACTTATTTCCTTCTTATAGTAACAATGAAGCTTCAGAAAAAGTCACAACGTATAATCAAACCTAATTTTCTTGAAGAGCTATTGAGTGTGATCTCAGTTATCAGAGTGGAAGAACGTTACTCTAGAATCAAAACAGAACTCCCTCACAAGACTCCAATATACACCCACTCCCTCAGCAATGCCCATGCGCTTACATACACACTCACACGTATATACCACAGATATAGTTGCCTTAAAACTTGCATGCTACAGAACGAACAAGAAAATCCATGTCTCTGAAAATATCATGTTAACTGTTGAGGCCCACATAGGTATTTATTGTTGACTATCATTTAGTAAACTGGCATTAGAGTTTTACACCTGGTCATTTATAATAGGGTACTAACTATGTTTTAACTTGGCATCACTCTTTTTTAAAAATATATGTAACTTTGTATTGTGATAACAGATATAAAATTCAAATTTTCCTGAGTTAACTGCTTTCAAGGATGCATTTTTGCGTTATTAATTACATTCACAATGTTTTGCTACCATCACCACTACCCATTAACAATATTTTTTCATCATCCCAACAGAAACTCTGTACCTATTAAGCAACAATTCCTGTTCCCCACTTCCCCTTCTCTGCCCCTCATAACGTGTAATCTACTTTCCATCTCTAAGAACTTGCATCTTCTAGGTATTTCACTTAAGTGGAATCTTACAATAATTGCCCTTTTGTGTCTGGCTTATTTCACTCGACTAATGTCTTTGAGGTTTATCCACGTTGTAGCATATATAAAAACTTCATTCCTTTTTATGCTGAATAATAGTCTACGTTTTGGGATGTATACACCACATTTTGTTTATCCATCCTTCTACTGATGGATACTTGGGTGGCCTTCACCTTTCGGCTACTGCAAATAATGTTGCTGTGCTCGCTGGTGTACAAATACTGGTTCTAGTACCGGTCCTCAATTCTTTTGGCTTTACACCTAATATTGTAATTACTGGTCATACAGCAAATCTCTATTCAACTTTGTGAGGAACCACCAAACTTCCACAGTGGCTGCACCATGTTACATCCTGCTAACAATACGCAAGTGCTGCTGTTTCTCTAAGCCTTGTTAACACTTGTACTTTCCATTTTGTGAATAACAGCATCTTAGAGGCCAGGTGTCCAGGAGGCTCAGCAGCATGACTCTTAAACTTGCTCAATGCGATCTGCTTTCTTCTTTAATATCAGTTCTGATAACAATGGTGCCTTGCAGTCATCTGCCAATTATCAAATGCCTGCACATTCCTTTTATTAATTTGAAACAGCCCTATAAGGTGGACACTGTTATTTCCTTTTAGAGGTTAAGGTACCAAAGGTTGAGTAACTTAGCATCTAGTAGCTAGTAAGTTGGGGACTGAAGATCGGAACCAGGACAGTGTTCAGTGCTGTAACATAAAAAACCTACAGAGTGAGTTAAATATATAATGCTCCACAAAAGTCTTAACTAGGGTTTGCATTTGTGATGGGATTGAGTTTAAATAAAGTGACGATAAATAGTGTGACTATATGAATGTGCTACAATGAGCTTCTTTAAAATTTTTGAAAAATATTTTTTAACTCTAAATAGGTTCTTTAAAAAGAAAAAAAATCTTTTTTTTAAAGCCAAATTATATAACAAAGCTTATGTTGTCAAGGAATGATGTATTGAATAAGGCTGCAGGCATAATAAACATGTAAGATTTGTCCAGCGTTTTCTTTTAAAAATGTTTATAGGTGTTGAATTTGTTGTTATAGAGAGGCCAATTCTTTATTTTGCAAAAATTAATTAGCATTTTCTAAGAATTTCATTATCATAGTCATTTAACTGATGAATTTCTTAAGGCTTTAAACCTCTCTACTGTCCTCTGGTAGTGAAAAGGAGAACTGATCTATCAATGAGTTATTACCCTCAGGAATGCTGGGCTGATGGAGGATGATTTGCTCCTTTTGTCAATTCCAGTCTTTTAAAAAAGAATGGGGTAGGGCGAGCCTCAGTGGCTCAGCAGGCAGAGTTCTCGCCTGCCATACTGGAGACCCAGGTTAGATTCCCAGTGCCTGCCCATGAAAAAAAAAAATTGGGTGGAAGTTATCTATTGGTTTATCTAAGAAGCAACCTTATCTTTGCTTCCTTCTTTAATATCAGATCTAATAACAGGGGTAGCTAGCATTCATCACCAGCTGCCATATGCCTGTGCATTCCTTTTTTTAATTTACTAAGGTACTAGGTAAGTTAATCAGCCCTCCATCTGGTGGAAACCTGCCCTGTGGAGCTTGAGGCCTGATGAAAAGTCTTCATGGTGGACTCCATGGTGTCCACTTTCATTTCTAAAGCAAAGGCTTCCCCTATGTGAGAGCTTATCTGATACTGGAATTCCCTTCAAAGTCGTCCTAGTCAAAGGTCTGTCCTGCCTCTTCTAGAACAGTACCCGGAGTCATTAGGACTCATTAGTTACCAAGGCTGCCCCTAACATCCTCTTTTCTTCCCTTTCTCCCTCCCTTGCTCCCCTCCTTGTCTTTCTTTTCTTTCACCTTTCCTTTCTTTTTTCCTTCCTGCTTTCCTTTCTTTCTTTTACCAGTTCCTTATAACATTCACCCACTGTTTTATAACTCTTTGTTTTGGGCCACACGAAACAAATTTATTCCCTTCTTGGGCTGTAGTCTGTAACGAACTGGTGGCAATCATTCTTTATCCACATCCTTCCTTCTAAGATCAAAGAAAAGATATAGGTTCCTTCAAGCATTCTTTATAAACCAACAATAGCTAACATTTATTGAATGCCTACTATGTGCCAGGCACTGCATCTACCTTATACCTAATGTTTATAACACTGCCAGTGAGGTAATGTTAGTTAATACATACCCAGCCTTTAAGATCCACTCACTTAGGATATGGTAATCCTAAGTAAAGCACCTCTAATGACAGTTGACGCATCATAAACATGACAGCTAAGTTCAGGTGTCACCTTGGCTGGTTATGGTGTCCAGTTGTTTGATCAAGCAGGCACTGGCCTGTGAGGATAATTCATGGATGTAAAATCCCTACTTCAGCCAGCCAGCTTCTCCTGGGCAGTTTATAGAAGGCTTCCCCACAGCTGCCCTGTGAAATTCGGATGTGTCGATCCCACAGTTGCATAAACCAATTCCTATAATAAATCTCATAATGTCTACAAATGCACACGTGTGCATGCACACACACACGCACAAGCACCTGTGCACACACACCACACAGTTGGCTTTGTTTCCTGGAAAACTAATACAGGTGCCATGTTTTCCCCCCAAGGGTAAATGAATTTATTTTTGGGCTTTGAGTGTGAGGTGATCACAGGAAAATCAAGTGGGAATATTTAGGAGGTAGTTAAGATGTAGAATTAAACCTCTGGAGAAACAGTAAGGATCTAAGATACAATAATAAAACCCCATGTGTGCCCAGCGAGGGCGGTGTGGTGGTCTGTGGGCTGTGGTGAGGATGCACGAGGGGCCCATGAGGGGAGTGTCAAAGGGAGCGCCTTAGGGACCTCACGCCTGGTCTTTTCCAAACAAGCAGACCCCCGGCGCCACCCCCGCAGCTGCTGCAGCGCAGGCAGCAAAGTCAGAGAAATGTGTACATGTTGCTTGGAGTGGGGGCGCACTGAGGCTTAACCATGCTTTTTGGAGGCTGAGGATTTGAATGGGGCTGAGATTTCTGGGCAAATGGCTGTAGAGAGAGGGACAGACAGCAAAGAAATCGGAGCTGGGACGACTGAGTGGAAAACTCTTGGAATCTAGAAAAAGAGAACACTTCAAACTAATGGAGCCACCTTGCCCAGGATTATGCCTGTTGAATTTTTAGGGCAGAGGAGGCCTGTTTCAGATGGTTCACAGGAAGGAAGAAGCTGGTGAATCAGGAAGGTGATGCCACTACAGAAAGGACTCAACCCTAGGAGGCAGGAGGTGAGAGGGCCCGCGGCAGAGGGTGCCTATGGCCAAGGCAGCAATGCAGGTCTCAGCTGAGGCTGACGGGAAGGTGTAGAGAGAGGTGGCTGCAGACAGAATGGAGAGGCAAGGAAGCCACTCTGTGATGTGTCTCCAGGTAGATAAGACAGTAACACAAGGTGTCTGTCGCGTTCAGCAGCGCCTGTGAGTCAAGTTACAGTTGGCACGTCCACACCGATCTTTCTACCCGGGAGGCCTAGAGGAGGTCACCTTACTGTAAGCTGATGTCTGAGCTAGAAAAATAAATAAATAAAAGATACACTGTTTGTGCGCCCTTAGCTTTGTAGTTTTCAGTGAAAATGGGGGCAACTGTCTTGTCCCAACATGAGGTGGATAATGCAATCCTGTTATAACATAGACAATAAGTCGTGGCGTCGCTAACATGAAGTAAAACTACAGGCTCAGTTGGTGGTGGCGTGGTTTCAAAACTTTATGCTGTAGAACTCTACTCCCTTCTCTTGGAGGAGCCCAGAGGAGCCAATTATGAAGCTGGCTGTGGCTTACCTTGGTGAGTCATGAATTCATCACAAGAAGAAGAAGAAAGACTTGCTCTGAACCAGGGGACCCACCCTAGGTCCCCACTACTAGATAAAGCTTTCCCAGGCAGAAGAGCCAGTAGAACCTGCCGGGAAGGAGCCAGTCAACGTGCCTCGTCAGACCCCTGCGGCTGTCTCTCTTCCTGACAAAATCAGACTCTTCTTCATGGCCATGCCTTTGGGCCTGGAGGGAACCTCAGGCTGACAGTCATGCCCAGGCCCCTCCTTAGCCCCTCACGGGGCACGAAGGCCCCCCACTTGGTCCTTTCCTGGACTCTGCCCTCCTGAGGTCTGTGTAAGGCCTGTGTGAACTGGCTGTGCCTCTCCCCTCTCCTATCTCCTAACCTTGCTCGCTGTGCCCTGGTCACAGTGGCCTTTCTTCTTTCCACCAGATGTGCTCTGCTCATTTCCGCCTTGGGACCTTTGCCCTTGTTGACCCCCCCGCCTGGAATGGTCTTTAAATGGCTGGCTGTTTCTCATGCTTTGGAGCTTTGCTTGAATATCATCTTTTCCCAGATTCCTTCTGTGGTCCCTGTATTAGTTTGCTAGCTGCCAGAAAACAATATACCAGAAATGGAATGGCTTTTGAAAAAGGAATTTAGCAAGTTATAAGTTTATAGTTCTAAGGCCACAGATATGTCCTAACTAAGGCATCCAGAGAAAGATACCTTGACTCAAAGAAAGGTGGCCACTACTTGACTGGCATCTGCTGGCTCTCGTTCTGGTTTCCAGCTTCTGAAGCCAGTGGTTTCCTCTTTATGTGGCTGTAGACATTCACTCAGCTCCTCCAGGATACAACTCTGGATTTCATCTCTTGGCTTAGCATTTGCTGTAGCTGGAGATTTCTTCTCTTCAGGTTCTGGCCTTTTCTGTGGGTCACTGTTCAGCACTGTCTCAATCTCCAAACATCTACATTGGTTCTGAGTGTCTCTGCCATTTCTGAGGTTTCTTCAAAGTGTGTTTCCTCTTTTAAAGACTCCTGTAAACTAATCAAGACCCCCCTGGAATGGGTGGAGTCACATCTCCATCTAATCAAAAGGTCACACCCACAACTGGGCGAGTCACATTTCCGTGGGGATAAACTAATCAAAAGTTCTGCCCTACAGTATCGAATCAGGATTAAAAGCAACGCTGCTCCCACAAGATTGGATCAGGTTACAACATGGCTTTTCTGGGGTACATCATACTTTCAAACCAGCACAGTCCCCTCCCCACCATCTCCATCTGAAATAGCCTCCCTCCTTAACGTTATCCTGTTCTTTCATTTGTATTTTTATTGTTTGTTACTTTCTATTAGAATATAAGCTTCATCAGGATGGGGGCTTGTCTATTTTCTTCACCAACTTATTACCAGTACCTGAAACAGTACCTTTTAATATTACTCAACAAATATTTCTTTGAAGGATGAATAAATGAATGTGTGAAGCTGACTGTACAATGGTCCTGTGAGACAGGCAGAGAAAATATCCTACTTTACAGGTATGGTGTGAATGCACTTTCCAAAGCCACGCATGGCAGGACCCGGTGGAGCCAGGCCTTCTGAGGACTTCCTTGCAATGCTGAGTATAAAAGTTAACCTCAGGACCGGCCACGGTGGCTCAGCAGGCAGAGTTCTCGCCTCCCATGCTGGAGACCAGGGGTTCGATTCCCGGTGCCTGCCCATGGGAAAAAAAAATCTAACCTCAGCCATCTGTGAGGACGAGAGGGTGACGCTGACACCTGGCGAGAAGGTTATAACGATACATGCATTTGTCTTCCCCAAACTGTAGCCACAGGTGGAAAAGAGGGAGCTCCCCCACCCGCATGTCTGGGCCCCCCACTTCTCCCCTAAATCTGCATGAGGTGTAGCCGAGGAGGCAGCCTGCGTGGAGGGGCACAGCTGGGCTCAGGTGGGGCACAAATCTGGGCTTCACTCTTAATTCTACGTCTTACTGCTGTATGAGTTCAGACAAATAAGCTTTGTCTTCTGGGACCCAATCTCCTTTCTGGTAAAATGGGGACAGTCACTTAGGGTTCCCAGGGACTGAAGGAGAGACAGTAGTGCTGGGTGTACAGGAAGCGCTGAGCAGAGGGTCAGCGCCACCGTGCCACGATGACGGGACTGGCCCAGCCCACACCTCCTTCCTCCACACACAGAGGTCAAGGAAGTTAATTCCAAGAATGTAGAACTGACCACGCCCTTGATGATCACGCAAATCGCTCCCCTTGTAGTTTGTGAAACAACAGACTAGGGAAAGCGGTGTCTTGTCAGGCTCCACTTGGCCAGCAGGGGCGGGAGATGGGAAGGGAACCGCATCAGGGCAATTCCTTTTGGGAGCCTTCCTCATGGCCGCGCACGCCACGAGGAAGGAAATCCCAGCCTCCCCGCTCCTCTCCTCGGCAGTGAGCAGCCCAGAGGGCAGCTGGGTGCCTGGAGGCGGGTGAGGTGGGGCGCGGCGAGGGCGGGGCTCAGAGGGGCGACACCCACTCCCCCCGAAGTCCCTCTTACTGCGTGTGATCAGGTCACTCTCTCCCTCTCACCGAGTCTCAGTTCCATACCATCTACTAAATGGGGAGAGTCAACGTACCTTCCCCCTCGGGTTGTGGTTTAGGATTAAGTAAAATACCCATAGAGAAGTTCTTGCAGCCTAGCAAATAAATACTCAGGAATACAGCTATCGCTAAATTTGTATTAAAAGTGATTTTAAAGTGGCTCTTGTTCATATAGTACTGTATGCTATATATAATAATATTCTGTTAACCTTGGGAATATATAAAATACATAGCTAGGAAGAAATATATTGATTCCATTGAATACTGATGCAAAGAAGAGACTAAATCATCACAAACTGATTGGTAAATGAAGTCCCCTACCATATATGTGGTATTATAAAAA
>PVIY010048227.1:0-17413 GCA_004026745.1 Myrmecophaga tridactyla | reverse complement strand
TCTGTTTCCCTAGGGAACACTGGCTAATAAGAGTGATAGAATTCTGCAATCATCTCTTGATGCCTGAATACCAAGAGCAATGATAGCTCAAAAGCCACTGATGGGTCTCTTCCCTCAGTAATTGTAGAGACATTGCTAATGTCACCTGTAGTTACTTTGTTCTCTCTTTACTCTGAGGGGAAGAGTACAATGACCCAAACCCACTTCCAACAGCTTATGTGAAGTTCCAATGTAGAAAACACCTCTCCACTTCTCTAGATTGTTGAGATTGTGGTAATATTTTCCATCCACAAAGAGCTTCTCAGGCCATGGCTTTCCCTGAAACTTGGCAACAGGAAAAAAATAGCTGGAATAAAAACACAAACATTTGGCATTTACAGCATAGATGCCACAGAAAACCTAAGGTTTTCACGGTCTTAAATCTCCAGCAGTGAGGAGATATCTTAGTTTGTCTTCCTAAATTTCAATCAGATGCTATACAAGCTTCAATATGTATCCTCACTGACAGAAATATTTGTAAGAAATTTTTACTAATGTTATCAATTCAAGAAAAATTTAACCAAACAGAATACATGCCATGAGTATATCTGTGGAAATTCTTACATTGTTCTTCACTTGTCTTGGAAATAATGGAAATGCAGGACACATAATTGCATAAATTTTCTAAGATTTTAGGTATTTCTATAACCAAAGAAAATATACTTCCTTAGGTATTCATTTGAGATATGAGGAATGACTATAGTTTGAAAATTAAAAAAACAAATATTTATTCATGAATTATTTGATTTCATAGTTGTGTTATTTTTATTTTTAAAAAACAATAATTGTATTAGAATTAATTATCACCTAGGTTAATCAACATTTAAAGAGTTTGTAATCCTAATTTTTGTTAAAGGTAGACAAGTAAACATGATATGTCTTTGAAAAGGTAAGGGTAAGGTCTCCAAGGGATGATATTGCTCTGATTCTGTTGTCAAATCTCTACTTATATTCTTTTTAATAGTACATTTAGCCTGTGTTTAATGTCTGTAGAAAATTAAGCAATGATATTCCTTTCATAAGAAGAATAAGAATCTTCTTGGATCCTTGCTGTTAAATGTAGGATATAAATTTTAGTGTTTCTCTTAAAGAATTAGAGAATCAAAATAGTGAAAATTATTTTTTCAAATTAAAGTTCTTTCATCCAAGTCATTTACCTAAGTTTTAAATTATAGGTACATAATTAGTCATAATATTTTTTTAATTTTAAATAGTGATATAGCTTGCAACTATTACAATTTTACTATTTTTACACTGAGAAATAAGGCAAAGAGTTTAGCATTTTAGAGAATTAGTTGAATTCAGACTGAGGAAAATGCGGTTTTTCCATCACTATGTATCATCTTCCTATGTGAATGAAAAAGCTTTAAAATTTTCACTGCACTTTAGTACAGTTTAGGAACTAAAGGGAAGGAAAGTGTGCTGAAAAAAAGATAATCCCAACCCAGGCTTTCAAAAGAATCTGCTCCATAGGATTGCCTCCTAAACCTTCTTTATTCAAAATTTGGTCTGCACCAGCAGCAACACAGTAATCTAGGATTTTGCAAGAATGCATAACCTCAGGCTACATCTCAGAACTACTGATTGACAATCTGCATTTTAGCCAGATCCCCCTCAGTGATTAGTATATACATTAAAATTTAAGAAACACTATTTTAAGCACCCAAGGTTTACAAAAATAACTTTTAATAATAAGAGAATAAAATGAAATCAAGATCCTATGGCATATGCAGATGTTTGAAACTTTCATCATATTAACTTTTGGCATGTGATTATATGGAATATATTAAAGTTATAATATTTTCTCTGAGTGCCTGGTCAGTTTTCATTTCCAAAGAGGTACAAATTGATGGATAATATTGCCAAAATTATCTCTACCTATAAATGTGAAATATAGGCCATCTATCTTTCTCAAATTCCCCATTTCCATTAAAATATCAAAAGCTAAATAAAGCTATCAAAATAGTAGTGAAGCATTCTGACAATCACTGTAATTTCTATATGTTCTCCCAACTGAAGAGAGATTTCCTTACTGCATTAATGGTAATAATCTTTACAAAATCTGAGTCTTTAATATATGTGTTATACATATATAACACACATAATGTATGCTAACATAGATATGTATAGCTCAGTTTTCTTTCTGTCACTTCACATCTCCTAAAACTCTGTTTTCTCCTTTTGCTAGGGCAAAACCAGAGCTGTGGGTGGACAATCTACACCAAACTCAGACCTAAAGGTTAACAATATCAATCCCAAACTGAAGACTAAGAAAAGAATCTTAGTTGTTGCATTTCTTCATCTCATCCTGGTATTTTATTTTTGTGAGTACTTACAACTACTTTTTAGAAAATGGAATAAATAAGGAAGATTTCACTGGATATGGGCAATTTGGCAACAAAGTGAGTTATCACATTTCCTTTATTTCCTTTAGAAAGGATGCATTAAAGATGATGATCCTGAAGCATGAAATGAGTAAAATAAAGTGAAATCACATGCTCATGAAATCACAAAATGCAAATGCTAGGAGAAAGTGAGTAAAAATTAGTGTCAAAGAACATTTTAATTTATTTTTATTATAAAAAGGTAAAACATAGAAGAAAATTCTGAAAAACAAACAATATTTTAAAGAACAGAATATGTTTACTTGCTGGCTATCACCTAAATTTTGACAGTACTTTGGTATGTACATTTTTAGAAGCTGGGTTGAATATGCATGCATATATTTACTTTTTATAAGTAAGCAAGTTTTCATATTATTAAATTATTTTTAAATATCTTAGGCACTTGGTTGTACTGTGAATTAGCTAAAATATATGTTATTTATATTTCAAATATCAAATCTGCTTTCATTTACTTTAAAACACTGCTGTAATGAATTCCCATGTAAAATATCCTTCTGTAACTATTGATCATTTCCTTTTTCAACACAGATTTTTACCATGGAACTTATCATATACAAAAACATATTAAGCTTTATTTCATCACCTGTAAAGGTAATCTTATATAATGGCCCCCACCTATTTAAGTTGGAAAACCCAATGCCTAAGAATCCTCCTTGACAACTCTTACTTCATCATTGTACATAGCCAGTCCCCAATCCTTGCTTATATTTGCTACTGAATTCTTTTGAAGTACACCAACACATTTCCATCTTCAGTGCTAATGCTGGAAATGGAAGATTCATATCTGTATTTCAGACACCACAGTAATCTCCTCATGGGTTTGTCCACTTATTTTTTATGCATCTTGCCAACCATACTCCATCCCTCCACTAGAGGATATGTAGTCTAAGAGTAATTAGATTTTGTTTCCTTCCTTCTTAAAACCAACCAACACCATTGCATTTTTTAAAAGAATACAAACTAAATTGCCATCCTAACCTAGGAACTCTGCATGATGCCTCATCTCTGTGCTCACTATTAGTGTCAGTTAAAGCCACACTGCTAGTCTTCTCACCATATACTTGTCATGCTCCCTCTTAAAGAAATCTTGGCATGAACTGTCTATTCCCCATCAGAAGAAGACTCCCCATTTTAGCAATCTGGTGTGAACTCATCCTTCAGGATCTTTCCTCATATATCACTTCCTTAAGGGAAATTCCATGACTCACTACAAATCTCAAAGCTCTGTAAATCATCTTCTTCCAATTATACTTTCACCATTTCATTTTACTCAAACTTGGTTCAATACAATTTCATATAGTTATATATGATGATAATACCATGTGATCTAATTCATATGCTCTTATATCTACACTTAAACTATACCGCATGTTTCAGAAATCAACACCATATAAAAGATACATATACATAAATACATTTATTTATATTAAATATTTTGGATGTTTTATATATTAAGAGCTTTCTTAGTGGACTTCTAGGAAGATGCTGTCATCGGTGGATTGAATTCACCCCTGCCCCATGGGACAAGATAGGGGACAGGGAGAGAATGTTTGGGACTATGGTCACAGGTGCATGAGTGATCAAAGAGGGTCTGCAAGGTTTCTTGGGGAGAAAAAACATGGGGGAAATGGAGCAGGAAGAACAGGGTGGGTTCTATCATCAGTGATCCCTGCTGGGGGCAGACAGTGGCATTCGGGAAGTACAAGTCTAGGGGAACTGAGTGACCCTTTACTCCAGCCTGCCCTAGTTGGCTGGGAGACCATTGAGAATCTTTGCAGCTGGCAGCAACCATGGGGAATACAGACGCATGCCTGGGTATCCATCACAAGAATCTGTGCTCCTGGGCACTGGGAGCAGTTGCCCAGCAGGGTACAGCAAATAGCATGGTGAGTGGCAGATCCACAAGATGCTGGGCACTGGGGATCAGCTGCTCTCCCTGGGTTCTGTGGTCAGGCTCCATGTCCTGGTTCCATGGGCAAGGAGCAGACCGCAACCATACATATCATCTTCCCAGGTAGTAGCTGCAGTTGGCCAGAGGGGAAGACGTGACTCAGGAGTGCCACCTGTTTGGAAAAAGTGGTAATTTCAATCTGGCAAATTCCCTATCTGCCTAGGTTTCTCTTTTAAATATATTTTTCTACATATTTGTATTATTCTTGTTTTTATTTATAGGTATTTTATCTATTCATATTTTTATTGAATTTTATTTTTTTTTCTTTTACTCCCTCCTGTGGGCCCCCATCTGAATTCATTCTCAATATATCTTGGGATATCTCCTTCTTACTTTGGGGACTTCTAATGTTGAAGTTTATTTATTTTTTATTATTAATTTTCTCATATACAGATTTTTTTTTACTATATTTTTTGGGGGGGCGGTGCATGGGCCAGGATTTGAATCCAGGTCTCCTATGTGATATGTGGATGTCTGTCACTGAACTACCTGTGCAGCCCTCCCTAACTTTCAATACACCCTAAAGTAGAATTTTACTTCCTACATGAAGGATAGATCATATTCTGGAACACAGAATAAGTCTTTATAAAGTTAATAAGATTAAAATTATCCAAAGCACTTTCTCTTACCACAAAGGAATGAAACTGTAAATCAATTATCACCAAAGAACAAGAGCTTTCACAAATAAATGGAGATTAAACTACATGCTTTTAAATAATCAGTGGATCAAAGAAGGACTTGCTAGAAGAAAAAAATGGCAAATATTTGGAGAAGAATGAAAATGAGAATGAAATATATTAGAACTTATGCGATGTGGCAAAGACAGTACTGAGAGGAAAATTCATTTCCCTAAATACCTATATTAAAAAACAAGAATGAGGGCAGGCCATGGTGGCTCAGCAGGCAAGAATGCTTGCCTGCCATGGCAGAGGATCGGGGCTTGATTCCCAGTTAAAAAAAAAAACAAGAATGAGCAGAAATTGAGGACTTTACTGCTCACTTGTAAACATTAGAGAAACAATGGCAAACTAATCCCAAAGCAAGTAAAAGAAGGACAATAGCAAATATTAAAGCAGAAACAAATGAACTGGAGAACAAAAAATACAAGAGAAAGAATCAACAAAATCAAAAGTTGGTTCATTGAAAAAAATCAATAAAATTGATGAACCCCTTAGCTAGACTGACAAAGACAAAAGAAAGATGACACAAATAAACAAAATCAGAAATGGGTGGGGCATCATTACCATGGATCCTGAAAAAATTTTTAAAAATCAGAAGAGAATACTATGAACAAGATTAGAGGAAATGAACAAATTCTTAGAAACACACAAACTACCTGTACTGACTTGAGAAGAAATAGAAGATCTCAGCAAACCAATTACAAATAAAGAGATTCAATCAATCATCACAAATATTCCCACAAAGAAAATCCAGGACCAGATGGCTTCACTGGGGAATTTTATCAAACATTCACAAAAGAACACCAGTCCTGCTCACACTCTTCAAAAAAACTGAGGCAAAATGAATGCTACATAACTCATTTTATGAAGCTAACATCACTCCAACACAAAACTGGATAGAGATGCTATGAGAAAGGAAAACTACAGACCAATCTCCTTAATGAATGTAGAGGCAAAAATTCTCAACAAAATACTAGCAAATCTTCTGACTGGGACATTTTCTTCCTTGTGTTTTGTGTGTCTTGTGATCTTTTTATTGTTGTCTGGTCATCTGATGATCTTGATGGGTCTATTCTGAAGGTCACTTTCTTTCTCTTGTCTAGGATTTATTTGTGGCCTGGATTTCTATTAAAGCATTACTTTTCCAGTTGGGTTGTTAATATTTCTCAGCCAAAACAGTGCCAAGTATTCATGCAGGGGCTGTAAACAAATTCTGATGGACCTCAGATAGGGTCTGGAGAGACACTTAAAAGCCTTATAATTTTCCCCTTCATTTTCTGGCCTGCCCAGCAGATGACAATCTGTGGTTATTTATTTTTATTGAGCCAGTATGTACCTCTTGGATCCCAGCAGTGTCCTGGTTGGTCCTGAAACTGAAGGGTTCTTGTGCTCTCACTTTGCTGCCAAATATATGGCTCAGTGTTCAGTTGTTTCTTCCTCTGTGCTTAGGGCAGAGGGCACCCAGAAATTCCACAGTCTGAAGCATTCCCCAGCTAAGGATCAGGACATCTGCTGCTGCTTATCTCAAGTGTAGGGGCTGGGCTCCAGGACCCACCACTGGAATTGCAGTGTCCATCCACATTTTCTCTGACCCTTTGTCCCTCACTGACCTGGTACTTAAAAATATCTTCCCCTGTCTTCTGGTTCACAAGTAGTGGATTCAGGCAGTTTTTCTCTGGTTTCTTGCTGCTTTAGGAAGTGATCTGCTATTCTTACCCTACTCCTTAATTTGGAATCTCCTTTTCAGTGCCTTTTTATATTCTGCCTTCTCCAGTGGCTTGAGTTCTGCTATAGGTCCCTGTGGGCTTGGTACTATTTGTCTGGATGTAAGTGGGGACCAGTCTCACTGCTGTGAGAGATTTTATAGTATATGTCCCCAGTGGGAGGTTGTAGGGATCCTGGCCCCTGCCTCTTGGCATCTCCCAAGCTGTATTGGACTGAATGAAGAGGAAGTAAGAAGATTGGCTAGTCCATGATGGAAGTTCCTAGCTGATATTTTTATCTTTCTTTGATTCAGCATTTGTGAAATCATTCTTCAGTCTTTACCTTCCTCCAGAGTTCTGAACAGATTAGATTTGTCCTTTCTTTCACTGAATTTCTCAGGAGAGGTTTTCAGTAGCTATCTTAACTCATCATGATGATGCTATCATTCCAAATTGATTTATAAAGTAAGAAAAAGTGTAAGAGAGATATTTCCCTAAAGAAAATGTGCAGTGGGCCAATAATTGCATGAATAGATATTTGACATCATTAGATTTTAGAAAAAGCAAATAAAAACAATGAGATATTTTGCTCCTATTAATAACAACATATGCAGTTAAAATGGTTGAATCATCAAAATATTATATTTTAAGTATTACTTCATTAAATAAATCCAATAATCTTCTTAAATTGAACAAAAATATTTATTATAACAAGATACAGGAATTTAAACATCTACAAATCATGATTTCTGCCATACACATTCCTAGCTCAAGCTCTGTTTAATTGAATAATTTATTTTATATCAATATTTAATTTATAAAGAGAAAATGGACAGAGACAATTTATCACATAATTACAAATGTGTTATTTAAATCTTGACAGAATAGCTCTGAGCCCAAACTTTCCTACCAGATGTTTCAATGTGGAATCAGATTTGAAATAACACATTTGACCTAAATAAACATGACTTTCCAATAAACACATTTTCTTATGAGGTATATCCAACACCACTGTCTAAGAACCTGAATTATAAGTTTTAGGAATAAACTGAATGTAGTTCTTATACATTCAGTAGCAGTTGCAAGGATATTCATCACCGAGAACAAAGTTCATGATGTTAGTGATATAATCTAGTTATTTAGACTAATGTAGTAAGACATTGGTGGGAAGTGATATTAAATCTCATGTCTAATGTGGCTCAGACAGCACCTGATTAGATAGAATCATTTCTGAAATAAAATCATCCCTTTGAATGAATTTGGTGAATAAGATAATCCAGGGTTCCATCCTCCATAGACTCTCTGAAGTAGCAAAAACTAGCATAGACATGTTCCTCAAATACCAGAAGACTTTTAAAGGGTTACAGTAACTGGATGAGTTCATAAAGAATACATGATATACAATGGAAAGAAATTCTCATGGTGCTGTTGCTGGCTCTTACCCTACCTTCTCTCTGGTGCAGTGTGGCGCCAGCCTATGCTTCCACTGAGGGTCCCTGGCCTGGTTCTGGAGGGAGCAGAGTATCTTCAGTGTACATACAGGTGCCAGTATCCCAGTGTCGATCTATTGAGTGGCAGCCTGAAAGACTGATCAGGGCACTTTCTCTAGTTCACCCTCTAAGAACTTGCCTAGCAGAAAGAAATAACTACCAGAAATATAAAGCAGCACTAAAAACAGTTAAAGTAAAGCATCCTGGGGTAATGGTTTATCACCTTTAATATATATAAGAGTATATAAATATAAGAGTGAAAAATAGGGGTGGGTTGAATCTATTTCAGAATGAGTGAAGGGGATATTCAGACTCCTGAAATTAGGAGAATACATAAAACCAAGAGATACTGAAAGTACTGGTAAAGATGCAGGCTCAGAAGAGAGAGAGGAACTCACACTTTGTTATCTGCCTGATCTTATTAATAGGAAGGCTAAACTGTGAAGGACATCATTAGCAAACCAGAATCAATTCAAAAAAAAAGTGAAAGTTGGATTTCTTTGCATTAATTTGCTTGTTTATTGGGTTCTAACACTCAAGGAAATCTCTATCTTAACACTTCCTGGATAGAAACTTAAAGAACTCAGAGTTCAAGGAGCACATACCACAGTTCACACTTTAAAATATTAAAATGTACCATGTGCAGCAAAAGATAGAATGACAAACAAACAAACAGGAAATGATGGCCCATCCAAAGGAACAAGATAGAATTTCAGAAACCATCAATGAAGAAAACCAAACTTTGGAAATGCCAGGCAAAGACATTTTAAAAGAAATGATCATTATATCTCAAAAAGCTAAAGGAACACCAGTACGAACTAATATATATATGGAAAGTTATGAATGAGTTATATCATAATCTCAATAAAGAGGAAGATATCCTATGAAGGAACTATTCAGAAATGCTAGAGTTGAAGAACATAACAACTGAAATGAAAACTTTTATAGAGAATTTCATCAGATTAGTGCTAGGAAAATGAATCAGTGAAAAAAAAGAAAGGAAGAAAATTACAATGATCTAGGCTGAGGAGCAGAGAGTAAAAAAGGATTAAAAGTGGAAACAGGACCTAAAAGATTCAGGGGATACAATCACAATATTCAAGCTATATTCAAGCTATAAGAATCTCAGAAGAGGAAGAAGGAGAGAGAGACAGAAAGGATCTGCAAAGAAATAATGACAGAAAACTTCCCAATTTTAAAGAGCTGAATATCAATACTCAAGAATCCCAGTGAACCAAGAATAGAAAAAAACATGAAGAGAATCATGCCCAGATACAATTTAGCCAAACAGCCATTAGCAAAAGACAAAGAAAGAATGAAAGCTTTAAGAAAAAAATAACCTGTTGGTTCAAAGGGAAGCCCAATAAGGTTAGGTGCAAGGTTTTTCATCAGATAAAATGGAAACCAGAAGGCAGTGGATAGAATATTTAATTTTTGACAAAGAAATGCCAACTCTGAGGGTTTTGAGATTTATGGACCCCAGTCAAGTTCGTGTTCTTAAATCTAATACATTCCTGTGGGTATAGAACTACTATGTGTGGAACCTCTAATTAGGTTATTTTAATTGAGTCTTAATACTCTTACTGGTACCCTTTACAAAGGCATGAAATAGAGACAAGGCACAGAAGCTAAGAGAGAAAAAGGAGAATGTGAGAGAGAGGGACAAACAGATGCTGAAAGAGAAACCACAAAAAAACAGGGAAATTCTGGAAGAAGCTGGAAGCAAAGAAACTCAGAACAGAAATGAAAAATCAGCAGGCACCAGGTGCCTTGCAATCTGACAGAAGAGTCAGATATCATCTGATGATGCTTTGATTTGGATATATCATTGGCTGCAGGACTTAAGCTTGAGAACTAATGAAATCCCCTTTGCATAAGCCAACCCAATTCTGGTATATTGCATTTTAACAATTTTATCAAACTAGAACATCAACCAAGAATATTTCATACAGTAAAACTGTAAAGTTCTCCAGAGGCCACAGAAATGTCTCAGTAGCTCCAGCTCTGGGTGCATGGGAAGGAAAAGTACCAATGCTGAAAGTCTCACTCCTTCAGTATTCTTCCCTCAAGTTTCTCATGTCCCATTACAAGGAAGTCATGGGACTATAAGGTCACAAGCTCTCCTTCTTTGATGGGAAAAAGCTTTCAGGCCAGGGGCTGCAGGCCAATCTGTGAATGGATCTAGAAACTTCACTGAGGCCTGGGGCTGCAACTGCAGTCCTGTCTCGGGTCCAAGCCTGGACTTGTGGAGAATGCCTGGACCTTTTTTCCCCATATTTACCAAGCCCCATTAGGGCTAGCTGAAGCTGAAGAAGGAGTTCCCTTCAAACTAAAGTAAAATCAAGGATTGAATCCATTTTCAAAGACCTTGGCTTCAAGCCATTATCTACCAGGTCAGTTCTTGTGTAGCTGCCTCTACCCTGTGTGGACTGCAGCTCCATCCACATCTTGTGCTACTTTTTTCAGGTCCCTGAAAAAAATTTCCTCCATTTTCACCTCCATCATTGTCCATTATTTCACCAAAGGGTCTGTTTTATAAATCTTTGCTCAGATATAATGAATGAGCAGAAATAAATGAAGGTTGGTGTAGGACTTCAGGCATGGCATTTATACCATGTCCAGGAACAGAAGTGGTTTCATCTCAGCTGGGTGTTGTAGATGGAGTTTGCTTATGGCACAAAGTATGATGTGCTTCCTTGGCCTTGAGGAAAATAAATGGCCAAGCTCATACATGCAGTCACTTAAGCTTATGCAGGCAAGTATGGTACTGTTTTGAATTATATAGGGAGAGATTTCTTGGTGACTTCCTTAGCCAGGGATATTTTCTGGCCACCTTTTCCTTTTTTACCCTTCCTGGTGCACATGCCTTAAGGCCTAACTGAACACATTCATTTCTGTAGTTTTGAATCTCAGGACTAGAGTCCCCATGCAAGACTTTGATTTCTGGCTCCCTGCCCACCCTTCACCAGCAATGTTCATGCCACTCTCTCCACAAACATACATTCTAATGAGTTTATTACATGTCTTTAGATATGAATGTATCCCTGTAAAATTCATTTTATGTGTGATTATGCTTTTAATTTACATAAATGGCATTGTGCTAGATCTCTTGTGCTATTTCTTTTTCCACTAAACATATGTAAAGATATAGTCCCCAGCCCTTACAGTCTTTCTTTTTCATTGTCTTGAACTGCTGGGTGTTAATTCACAAGAGGCATCAATTACATTTTACTTAGACATTCCCACAGTGGAGGGACCTGGATGCCTCTGGCCTCTCAGTACCACATACAAGGACACAATAAACATCCTTCTGCACATTCTTTCTGGGCTTGTGCAGAAACTTCTTTCGCATAGGTATCCAGGATAGGATTATGGGTCAGGTGTTTATTTCTCCACATTGGAGGAGTTATTTAAACATCAAAAACTTTCTTCAAATTTTCTGACAGTATAATTCAAAGGAATATGACATTCCAACAAAAGTTATTTTCTAAAGAAGTTGACATACTTTATTTTTAACATTAACCACATATTAACAGAAAAATAATAGTGTTTTTAGTAGATGATACTGAGAAAGCTGGATCATTAAATGATGAAAAATAAACTTGAAACTCATATACAAAAGTGGGTTTCAAATTGTTTAAAGGCAGGCTGTCAAGCAATATTTAGCAACCAGCACAGTTTGCCATTGACAACTGGGATAAGTGTTCAACCCCTCGGAAGAGATCCCAGCCTGTGCACCATGCCAGCATGCATCAGGTGAGCTTCAGCCTTAAGCAGAGGCCTAAATATGAAAGGAAATGTTAATGAGTGAACAGAAAAGGTGTGAAATAGCTTAGATACTTTTAAACAAGCAATCAAGAACAACAAACTGTTTGACAAAATAGCCAATGCATCTAAGTTAAGAATTTCTGTTCAGTGAAGGCCCCCACCCCCAGATACATAAAGACAAGTGCCATAGTGAGTGTTCTAGTTTGTCAGTTGCTGGAATGCAACACACCAGAGATGGATTGGCTTTTAATAGAAGGGGATTTATTTAGTTATAGTTCTTCAGAAGAAAGGCAGCTAACTTTCAACTGAGGTTCTTTCTTACATGGGAAGGCACAGGGTGGTCTCTGCTGGCCTTCTCTGCAGGCCTCTGAGTTCCAACAACTTTCCCCAGGGTGATTCCTTTCTGTGTCTCCAAAGACCTGGGCTGAGCTGTGAATGCTGAGATGAGGTATGCTGTGTTACATTGAGCTCTCATTTCAGCACTAGCCAATTAAATAAAACATCATTCATTGCAGCAGGCATGCCTCCTAGCCAACTGCAGATATAATCCGCAACAGATGAGGTTCACATACCATTGGCTCATGTCTGTAGCAATAGAACTAGGCACCTTCACCTGGCCAAGTTGATACATGAATCTAACTACGACAGTGAGCATTACAATATTTGAAATAGCTGAAAATGCCTGGGAACATACAAATAACTTATGAGAAAATGAGCAAAAACAAATTAGCAATTTACAGAAAGGGAAACCAGAAGGGCTGATAGGCATAAGAATAGGGTCCTCAAATTACTGGTGGTCAGATTAATTTCCATTAAAACATAGTGCCACTGAACACCCATCATGCCAGCAAACATTGGAAAGTTGGGCAATAGCAAGTGTGGGTGAGGACAAGAAGGTACACTAGACAATTGATTGAGGTGGACAATTGATTGAGAGCAGCATAAATAAATACTTCATAAATAAAACAGTATGCATTATTATAATCACCATTATTGTATCCTACAGATTACAGGTTCTAAAATGCAAATGAACAAAAAGTAATGTACATCTATGTTTTAGACGGAACATATGAAAATTTTTTAAATTTTAAAAGTAGAATGAAAAGTGAGAGATTGGAAGAGTGTAAGGACAATGTTACTCAATGCTATCAAATTTAAGTTGTTAACAAATCAAACCTAATTGTTATAATTATTATGTAACATTTTAATTTTGTTCCTGAAGTTGTAGGTGTACAATAAAATCATGCTAGAAATAGTTCCCACACACACCAACTAACATGTCAAGTTCTCCCTATTATTAACATTCTGCATTAATGTGGAAGTCTTATTGCAAGTGATAAATTTATGTTATTAAACTTGTACTAGTAACTATGGACCATATTTTACATTAGGGTTTACTGTTTGTGTTCTACAGTCCTATGTTGTTTAGCTTAAGTTCTTATACTAGAAACATAAATGAAACCTTAAATTTTCCCTGAAGCACATTTAAATGCATAATTCATGCTGTTAATTTATTCACAACTATATATTCCCATTACCATCATCCATCATCAAAATGCTCCCATTTCCAAAAGCAGAGATTGTATTCAATATAATAATAACTTTTTTGTTCCCAACCACCAATGTGACAACTGGTAAACTATAATTTACTTTCTGACGCTATGAATTGTTTTTTTTTCTAATTATTTCATATCAGTGAGATAAGATATGAGTCCTTTTATTTTGTGTCTGGCTTATTTAACTCAGCATGAGATATTCATGGTTCATCCACTTTGTCTCATGTATCAGAACTTCATTCCTTTTTATGGTTGAATAACGTTGCAGTTCATTTATATAGGATATTTTGCTTAGCCATTCATTTGTTGATGTATACTTAGGCTGCCACCATTTTCTAGCAATTGTGAATAATACATCTATTAAGATTAGTGTGAAAATATGAGTCACTTGTTTCAATTCTTTTGGATACATACCTAGAAGTGCAGCTGCCAGATCATATGAAAATTCCATACTTAACATTCTTAGGAACTACCAAATTTTGTACAGTAATTCTATCAGTTTACTCTTCTATTAACAATAAACAGTATTCCTATATCTCCATACCTTCTCCAGTATTTTTCACTTTCAATTTTTTAAAACAATAATAGCCACTCAAGAGGGTAAAATGAAATATCATAGGGGGGTTGATTTGTATTTCTCTAATGACTAATGATGTTCAGCATATTTTCATGTGCTTGTTGATCATTTATGTTCTTCAGAATCATTTCAAGTCTTTTGCCCATTTTTAATTTGGTTTCTTTGTTTTTTTGCTTTTGCATATTAGAATTTCCTCATGTATTCTACATATCAAACCCTTATAGGAAACATGTTTTTCAAATATTTTCTCCATTTATGTAGAATATCTTTTAATTTTCATGTTGAAGTACTTTAATGCACAAAAGCATTTAATTCCATTAAAGGCACATTTATCTTTTTTGTTGATGTTGCTGATCTTTACGTTGAAAAGTCTAAGAAATTGTTGTCTAACAGAAGGACCTGAAAATACTGGTATATGTTTTCTTCTAGGGAATTATAGTTTTAGCTCTTAAATTTAGGTCTCTGATGCATATTGAATTGAGTTTTGTGTATGATGTGATGTGGGGGTCCACCTTCATTCTTTTGCATAGGGAAAACAGGTTATGCCAGGAACCATTTATTGAAGGTCATTTGCTTTACCAATTTGACTTAAATCCTTTGTCTAAAATCAATTGACCATGGATGTGAGATCTATTTTTGAACTCTTGATTTGACAACATTGTTCTGTGTGTCTGTCCTAGCACTAATGACATGACTTTTGTTAGCAGTGGTATTGTAATAAGTTTTCAAATGAGGAAACATGAGTCCTCCAACTTGTTCTTCTTTCCAAGGTGGTATAGGCTATGTCAGCTCCAAACACTTCCATTTAAATATTGGCTTTTCCATTTCTGAAAGGGAAGTGTTGGAATTTTGACTGAGATTGCATTATATCTATAAATCATTTTGGGTAGAACAAACAACTTAACAACATTTAATCTTCCAATCTATAAATAAAGCTTGTAGCTCCATATATTTAGTTCTCTTTTGATTTCTTGTAGAACAATATGGTAGTTTTGAATTTGTATATCCCTTGCATCGTGCTTAAATTTACTGTTACATATTTGATTCTTTTTGTTGCTATGGTAAATGGAATTTTTTCCTTGTTTTCCTCTTCAATTTTTTCATTGCTAATGTACATAAACATCACAAAGTTTTGCATGTTGGTCTTAAACCCCACTATTTGCTGACAGTGGACATCCTTGTCTAGTCCCTGATCTTAGAATGAAAATTTTCAGTATTTCACCATTGATATGATGTTAGGCCTATTTTTCCCTATTTACTACTCATCATATATAGGAGATTTCTTCCTATTCCTAGTTTTCTAGTGCTTTAGTTTTTAGGAAGGAATGCTGGAATTTGTCAAGATCCATTTCTGTATCATCATTCTGTATGAATTTGTGGGGATTTATACCATCATTCTATAAATGTGGTGTAATACATTGATTGATTTTTTTGTTGAACCACATTTTCTTACTGTGGATAAACTCCACTTGATTATAGGATGTAATTTTTTTAATTGCTGTTGTATTTTCTTAGTTCCATTTTGTTGCAGAATTTAAAATCTATTTTCATAAAGGATATTATGTGTAATTTTTTTGTATTTCTCTGGATTTGCTGTTTGGGTGATATTGGCCTCAGAGAGCGACTTAGGAATTTTTCCCTAGTGTCACGTTTTTGCAAGAGTTTGAGAAAGATTGTTATTACCAGCTAGTCACTATGATGATGGCCTTGCCTTGATGAGAGGTATTTGAATACTGGTTCAGTTCATTTATTTGTTACTAGTCTGTTGAAATCTTTTATTTCTTCTCAAGTCAGTGATACCAACCTATGTGTTTCTAGGATTTTGTCTATTTCTTGAAGATTATCTAATTTATTGGAGTGCAGTTTTACATATTATTCTTTAATAATCCTTTTTATTTCCATGAAGTTGTTTTTTTCTGTTCTCTTTTGATTTATAAATGTAGTTATGTGCATCCTCCCTCATTTTTATCCATCTAACTAAAGGTTTTTCAATTTTTCTGTCTATTCAGAGAATGAAGTTTTGGCTTGCTGATTCTCTCTATGATTCTATTATTTGTTATTTAATTTATCTCAATGTTTGTTTTAAGTTGTTTTCACCTATTTTTGTAGATCTTCCAGTTGCAAGGTTTGGTTTATCCATTGAGAGTTTTCTTTTTTATAATGTAAGTATTTAGAGTTGCACATTTCACCCTTCAAACTGACTTTTATGTGTTCTGAAATTTTTGATGTAATGTGTTTTTATTTTCAGTCACCTCATGATGTTTCCTTATTTCTCTTGTGATTTCTTCTTTCACCAATTGTTTGTATAAAAATTCATAGCTTAATTTCATTCCAGTTCTACTTGTGTTAATCTTGTCTATCTTAATTTTATGGTGATTGAAGAAGATACATTTCATGATTTATATATTTTAAAACTTATACCTATTGAGTTGTTTCCTGACCTAATATATGGCCTATGTATGAAAATTATTCAAGTGCATTAGGAAAGAATTTGTGACTTTGTTTTTGGGAAAATTGTTCTACATGTCTCTTATGTCTAGTTGGTTTAGGGTACACTCATGATTGCTATTCCATTATTAATACCTGTCTAGGTGTTTCAATAATTATTGAAAGTGGTACATGGAGATCTCATACTGTTAATGAAAAGCCTTTAATTTCTCCCTTCAAATATATCAATGTTGGATCATTTTGAGCTTTTTTGTAAAAGCATATATATATCTGTAATAATTATACTATATTGTTGAATCTTATTTGTCTATAGTGTCCTTCTTTGTCCACTGTAGTATTTTTTAACATGGGCAGGCACAGGGAATTGAACCCAGGTCTCTGGCATGGCAGGCAAGAATTTTGCTGCTTAGCTACCATCATGCCACCCTGTAGTATATTTTAATAAAAGCCTATTTTATTTGATACTAATCTAGCTACACCACCTCTTTTGTTTGAATGAAATATTTTCTCTCTTTTCACTTTCAAGCTATTTGTGTTTTCAAATTTAAAGTAAGTTTCTTCTCTATACCATATAATTGAGTCACCTCTTTTTAGACATTCTGACAATGTGTGCCTTTTGACTGAAGGATTTAACTTTTACATCTTAAGGAACAACTGATAATGCATGAGTTCCCTATGCTATTTTAACTATTTAGTCTTTGGAATTCTTATGTGGTTTTGTTCCTAAATTATTTTGCTAATAATTACATTCATATGTTAGGTTTCTGTTTTGTACCACTATAAGCTCTTTCTCATT
>PVIY010048226.1:0-17410 GCA_004026745.1 Myrmecophaga tridactyla | reverse complement strand
ATGCAGCTTCATTCAGTGTTTTAACATAATTACATTACAGTTAGGTAGTATTGTGCTGTCCATTTCTGAGTTTTTGTATCCAGTCCTGTTGCACAGTCTGTATCCCTTCAGCTCCAATTACCCAATATCTTACCCTATTTCTATCTCCTGATGATCTCTGTTACCAACAACATATTCCAAGTTTATTCACTAATGTCAGTTCATATCAGTGAGACTATACAGTATTTGCCCTTTAGTTTTTGTCTAGTCTCACTCAGCATAATGTTCTCAAGGTCCATCCATGTTGTTACATACTTCATAAGTTTATTCTGTCTTAAAGCTGCATAATATTCCATCGTATGCATATACCACAGTTTGTTTAGCCCCTCGTCTGTTGATGGACATTTTGGCTGTTTCCATCTCCTTGCAATTGTAAATAATGCTGCTATAAACATTGGTGTGCAAATGTCCATTTGTGTCATTGCCCTTAAGTCGTCTGAGTAGATACCTAGCAATGGTATTGCTGGGTCATATGGCAATTCTATATTCAGCTTTTTGAGGATGATGACTATTTTTGAGCATTAGCTATGTTTGAACCTTTCATAACATTGGGGTATTGGGGAGCCCCCTGCACTCTCAAGTCTAAGAGAGCGACCATCTGGTAACTCCTGGCCACTCCAGAACAATATTAACTCACAAAGGCAGGTGGGAACTGTACACACGTGTACTTTTCCCCCAAATCACAAGAACAAATTAGCAACCAAGAAACTGTAGCACAGTTCAAGGACGGTGGTTTAAAACAAATTTTCCTCTAAGTTGTCTCAGCATTAAAGAGGCAGAGTAAATACCAATGTCCCCTGGCAAATCCTTCCATCATGAAATATGAGGCGATTTCTGCAGAATACTCAGCAATACCACAACACTAATGTGCCCCAAACAGGCTTTGGAATTTTTTTCTTCCAAATTAAAAAGAACATCAGACTTAAAAGCCACAGCCCTGAAAAAAGTGTTGAGCAAATGTAAAGCATCCACGTCTTCTCCCTCAAGTGTGTGTTTCCTTAGCAGACAATATTCTCTCTGCAACAAAGATGGAGTTGGAACCAAAAGTTGTATAAACACTTTCAACCTGGCAAAACAAATATAGTCTGTAAAAGCTGTAAAGATCTCTCTCTCCGGACTGTCCTCTCCAATGAAGACATTCCTGACAGCACAGCACCTCGGTCATCCAAACGCCCTGTGGGTACAAGCTGCCTCTTGGGTGGCTTTGCCCATGAGTTATGTCACTGCTGCTGGAATAAAGAACATAAAACGGGAAGAAGCCAATGGGTACTGTTTCCCCTTATCCAATTTACTTTAGCAACAGGTCTGTTTTTGTCTTAATAAGACCGATTTCTAAACACATACAGCTATGTGAACTCTGGTCAGGCACTGTGAAGGATGCAAAATGAACAAGTAGAGAACAATACAAAACCATATTATACTTAGGTGTTGAAATACTCCACGAATTCAGAGAGTAGAAATCTTTGAGGGCTGGAGAAAATCAGAGAAGTCTTCCTAATAGAGCCAGGGCTCTATCTGGGCCTTAAAGGAAACAGAATTTGGGAAAGCTGAGGTGGAAAGGACCTCCTATCAGTCCTCTCCTACAGGATGGGCCACTCCCTCCAGGCTCTGGCCACTTCATACAATCAATAAATGTTTCATGAATGACGATGAAGGTCAAGGATACGGCCTAGCCATCTGCGTGGCCTTCAGACTTCACTGTTGATCTCAGCAAGGCTCTCTTTGTTTGCAAGTGCATTGAGGAGGGTGATCACTCTCACATCTGTTGGCTGTGCTTGGATTTGAGTAAACACAGCATAGTGATTAGGTTTAATCATGGACATATAAAAGCACTGAGAGGTTTTAAGAAGTTTCCACAGGTCATCCCTCCTTTTTCTTTCCTGCCTGCTTCCTTCTCTCTCTTTGCTCTGCTCCTCCAGCTGTTATCTCTCCAACAACATGCTCAGCCTAGCCAAGGAAGCAAGCCATTTTAAATAACGGAATGTTAGAAGCAGCAGAGAATATGGATCATCAAATGGAACCCTGGAGGCAAGGAGAGTGCTAAGGGACAGGCCCAGGTTTGCACCATATCAACATGTCTGTTCTGCTATTTTACATGAGAATCTATCCCTTCAAGTCCAGGAGCTCCTCAATAAGGCATAAGCTCATCCTATATGGCCCAAGGTTTCACCTCTGCCTTCAATCAACACTCAATGAAAGTTCACTGTGGCTGGATGAGTGGATGGCGAATGAATGAATGTCAAGTGTTAAACTGGAAGCGCAAAGCTACAGCAAACATTTCATTCCAAAGTAATCAGTTCAAAACACAAATTTTCAAATTGCTGAAAGCTGGTAACAGGGCTCTTAAACTCCTCATCCACATCCAAGGTCTAAAAAAATCTGCATGGGAGGCAGTGTGATGGTGGCTCAGCAGGCAGAATTCTCGCCTGCCATGCCGGAGACCTGGGTTAGATTCCTGGTGCGCCCCCCAAAAAAGATCCGCATGTGGAAATTGGGGGAGGAGCTTCCTTTGGGTAGAAATTTGCAATGATCTCTACCACCTCTACCCAACTTCATGGAGAGGCATATAGGCCTGTTTGGAAAGACTGCACAGGTAAATCTATAAAGGAGGGAACCAGCCTGTGCTTCAGTGATGGCAATGAAAGAGAGGTTGCTGCTATGTCGTGATCACCTGAACCACGGAATTCACTTGAGCTTGGGATGTGTGCTTCCTATAGACCAGGTGTGAGCAACTCAAAAAAAAGGAAAGTGACTTGTCTTAGATTCTGTCTAATAAGGTGAAGAAGGCTGATTTCCAGATGGAGTAAGCCACAAGCCAGAAGCGAGTACATCATCTACATCAAGGAAATTACAGGAGAGAGGTACCCCACGATGGTTAAGAGGTGGAGCAGGGAAGGGAGAGTTCCAAAGGCCTCCAGAAAGAGCCTAAGAAGTCAAGAGTCAGTTGGAAACTTGTCAGGCTCCGAGGGCACAAACTATCCTGCCATAGTACCAGTCAAGGAAGAACTCTATGTCTCTCCTACCTCTTGTCCCACCCCACCCACTACATCCCCAGTTTTACCGCTGCAATCCTTGAGGGATCAGAAACCATAATAGGAAGATGAAGGAGGAGGGTAAGCAGGGTAAAGTGGGGAAAGAGAAAAAAAAGATATTTAACTTTAAATCAAATTTGTTCTTTTTATTATTATTTGAATTTAGACATTCTGATTTCTGAATTGAGAGTACTTAGTAATAGAAATTGATAACAGAACTTTTTAAAATCTAAGAATAATCAGAAAAGTCATAGATCTCCTTCAAACCCAGAGGATATACTACCTCCACTGAATATATTTAGAAGACACAGAGGGACACAAAATAAAGTCACATTATGATTACGTCTTACTAGTCTTATTTGTTCAGCAAACTGGATACATATGAATGACTGAATGAATAACTGAACAAGCAATCATAACTGAGCATTAATTAGGATGTTTTTAAACATGCTATCTTTTTTATGAATTGTCTAAGGTCCAAGTAAGTTAAAGAACTTGCCCAGATAATAAAGAAGGGAGAGGGGGGGTGGGGAGACATAAGCAATAGTTTCATTTTGGCAATGAATCCTCTCTAAAATACCTTAATATCTCACATTTTTTCAAAGAAAAGAAAATAAATGACCACATTCTTTTTAAACCATAAATGTCATTCAGATACTGTCTCATAATAATCATGTAGTAAAACTCTCTTGAGAACATTAATCTCCTTATATTAACAACTTGCCTTCAACCAGAGGATTACATTTCTCTCCAGAACCAAATACATCATTTATTTTTAGAATAAAACTCAGATGATTCTTGGTCCATGAATCAGCCAGAGCCAGCGGCACTGATAAAAAAAAAACTTTTTTTTTTGGGACTTTGGCAACATTACTATCTGGTCTGTCACGTCTGCTACTCATATGCTCCAACAAGCCTACCTAAGTCCCAAGGTTACCTCATGTCCTAAATCCATCCAATCTTAAAAGCATGGATTTAATCAAAACAAGCTACCTCTGGAATACACAAATCACTCAAGACTAAGACACTTCAATTATTCCTTGGGTTTAGCTCATTTTTAAGATGATCTCTTAAAATGCCGTTCCTATTCTAAGTTTCAAAATCTTTTAATGTTTAATTTCAATATCACCACCTATAAACACCACAGAGTCCACTTCTCAAGAAAAAAACTGCCCTTCACATACCTAGCAATCAGTCCCATATGGAAAGGCATGTATGCCTTTGTGTGGGAAAGGACCTTAGCTTCTTCCTCCAAGGTCCATTCCCTGCGGTTTCACCAATCCTGAGACCCAAAAGAACCAAACAAGTTTAAAAATAGAGGTCTAATCCCCAAACATTGGTGGAAATATGAAATGGTAGAGCCACCTTGGAAAGCCCTTTGGGAGTTTCTTAAAAAGTAAATACAAATTTACCATATGATCCAGCAATTCTACTCCTAGGTATCTAGCCAAGAGAAATGAAAACTGTACATGAATGTTGACAGCAGCAGTATTCATAGTAGCAAAAAAGAGGAAACAACTCAAATGTTCACCAATTGGCTAAACAAAATGTGGCACATCCATCCCACAGAATACCATCCAGTAATAAAAAGGAACGAAATACTGACATGCCACAACATGGAAGAAGGTCAGAAACATTATGCTAAATGAAAGCCTGACACAAAGACCACATATTGTATAATTCCATTTATATGACGTGTCTAGAAAGGGCAAATTTATAGAGACAGGAAGATTAGTGGTTATCTAGGGCTGGCAGTGGAAACAGAGTGATTGCAAATGCGCACGAGGTATCTTTTTTGGGTACTGGAAATGTTCTAAAACTGGCCTGCAGTAATGGTTGCACAACACTATAAACTTACTAAAAATCACTGAACTGTTTATTAAAGTGGATGAATTTTAAGGAATGTAAATTATACCTCCACAAAGCTATCTTTAAAAAAGAACAAATGCAAAAAAATAAAATAGAGGCCTATATGCAAAGTTTTTGGTAGAGAAAAATATCTTTCAAGTGAGTGAGAGGGTAGGCTCCATTTAAGGTTATATGTAATCCCCATTTTTACTCTAGAAAGATTTAATTGCCAAAAGCTGGCTTGCTGTGTATTTCATCAGTTCGTTGTTTGGCTCAGTTTCAAAGTGGGGATAACTTGGACTCTTTGACATTCTGGAACGCTGGAAATGTCATTTATAACGATCACAATGGGGTGGTTTGGCCTGCTGAATGTCTTTACTCGCTCATCCAGGGCTTTAAATGCTTTTCAGAATATGGGACCAATAAATAATGTAATAGATTCTGTGAACTCTGATGCCCCAGGAGCAGAATTAAGGGAAGGGATGGGAACACAAAGATTATTCTGCCACCCTTACTATGGTGTTTGAACATCATCCGAAAATCTTGTGTTTAAAAAAAGGATGTTTCTTGTCTCCAGTCCACCAGAGAGGGGATGCTTGTTCACTGGAGAGAAAAGAATAACAATACTGCCTTATATGGCTCTAGTGGACCTGAGATGTTTGATTTGCTCAGCAGCGCCCCCCTTCTTCGGATAACGGCACTCCCCTTCATTGCAAACCTAGCACTCCCTCTCCACCCATACCCCAACCAGGTGGTCCTGGTACCTAGGTTTGGAAATACATCTTCAGTATGGCTATTCACACTATTTCTGGGATTTTCAGGCTTGGGAGAAAAGGTGAGGAGAGCAGAGGAGAAGGTAGAGAAGAGAAGTGCTTCCTCTCTGGTGGAGAAGCTGGGAGAATGTAGGCCTAAAAGTTGCCCTGGATCTTGGTTCTAGCCTTATGCAGAAAGCTGCACTAACAAAGGGGAGTCAAGTCAGCAGAGCACAGTGGAAAGGGAGGTCCCTGATTCCAGGGACCCCCGAGGCCCTGTCACAGTCGCACACTTCTAGCACAGAGCTTGGGTCATTCTGGCCCAACTACATACCAAACAAGCCTATAATTATAACCCAAACCAGCCTAAGCTAGTTCAAGTTGTATTTCTGTCATTTGCAACCTAAGGGTACTGGCAAATACTTTGGTGTCTTCTCACATACTCAATCTTGCTCAGGCTGTCATCTCAGACACCACAGAAAAGAAGGAGGCCAGAACTTCGAAAGCACAGTTGCAGCAGCTTGCATTTCTGTTTCTTCAGCCCATTTCTGAAGTCAGGTAGCTAAATTTACTTGGTGAGCCTAAAGAAGTGAAATATCCACTCTCTGGATTGTTCATGGGATGACTCCCCAGTGTTCCCTGAGTACCTGCAGGTTAGGGGGAGGTTATTATCGACCATCTGTTGGCTGTTTACTACCTGATCTGTTCTGCCCATGCCCTCACTGCTCACCCTTCTTCCAAGGCATTCACTCCATTCCCTGCCCACCTCCACCAGCCAGTCACCACAGAAGCTTGCCAGGAGTCCCAAGTGTGGGTCTTCTGAGCTACTTCCACTCTGAAAGTAAGTACTTCTTTCTAGCTTTCCTACAGGAGCCCTGCCAATGGAGAAAACAGTCATGATTAACTTGGAAATCAATTGCATCCGGCTATTTTAAAGCTACAGGGACAGCTGGGTCCTCATGTTCTCTACTCCCCAGAGACTTGGCTCCAGAAACCTGAAGAGGCAAGAAGGAGGGACACTGTTCCCAGTGCTGAAAGAAGGATGAATAGAGAAAACCTTCAGGATAAATGGGAAGGAGGAGAGGAGGGCAGACAGTGGAAAGGGAACCCTGGGGAGGGCTGCGGTGCTGAGCTCAGCTGGACCAAGAGACTTCAAAGCCCAAGGATATTCTCTGGGCAGTTAATCCTTAAATAATGGTGGAGATAAGATATGCAAACACACTGCCACTCACCCCAATTTATTCTAAACAAGACATCTGGGAGAGAAACTTGCACAATGGCTTAAACACAAAGGCCTTACTTCCCAAGGGTATTCTGCCAACCCCAATTTGCCACACTTTCTCCCTACAAGGCAAATGGAAAAGCCTTCCTTGCAGATCTTTTTCCATCAGAAGTGCCAGGCTGCTCCAGGCCTGTGCTACAGGGACCCAGGAACGCCTGCCTCCTGAAGACAAACTTCGGTTAACTGAATTTTATAGCCTGGGCCTTTAGAATTAGATCAGTCAGTTTTCAACCACTTTCTGCGTTTTGGGATTAAAAGCAAATAGCATTAACAGGAAAGATGGAGAATTCTTCTATTAACAGCACAAAGAATTAATGCGTTCCTATTTTATCCGCGCCCCACCCAGCACATCTTCCAAACCTATATACCTTGCATTTGATATTAAGAGGGTTTGCCAAAATAAAAATATCATGGTTACTTGAGAATTTGCAACTTAGGAGAAAGATAAGAGACCTATATTGCCTTGTCCAATCTAATCAATGCATTGAGCATCAACTATGGGCCAAGAGGGAATGTCAAAACGTGAACCACATATAACAATGCTCACAAAACCTGCCTTATTGTAAAGAAAGTCTGCATGAATTCATGCACAAAAGCAGAGAGATACAGATTTGTCAACCTAAAACACAAACATCTATTGGACCATGTATAGTTGGTTTGTGATGAAGTTATTCTTCTCTAGGGAAAGTATTTAAAGCTAAAAGCCAAGATCCCAGATGATTGAGTAGAAACACAGGGAAGCTTATTGAGGGCAGGCTTGATATGACATGGCACTGAAGTTACAGGATCTACAAGAACACATATGACTGCACTGTCCAATGCTATAGCCATTCGCCACATGTGGCTATTGCACACCTGAAATGTGACTAATGCAAACTGAAACATACTATAAGTGAAAAATGCACGATGGATTTCAAAGACTTACTATGAAAAAAGAATGTAAAATATATCATTAACAAATTTCACCTTGATTGTATATAGAAATAATATTTTGGACATATTAGGTAAAACATAATATATTAGTGAGGTTAATTTCACCTGCTGCTTCTTTAATATTGTTATTGCAGCTACTAGAAAATCTAAGACTACTTATGTGGCTTGCTTTATATTTCAATTGGGCAGGATGACTTCGATTTTCCCTTTTTTTTTTTTTTGGTTTGACTTGCCATATTTTTTTAAAGTTTCAATTAGCTGCTATCATTTACAAATCAGATTTCACTTAAGAATCCAGAATTCTAGCTTGTTTTGAAAAATCAGAAGACCTGGCCACACCAGGCCTACATGTCTGCATGATGGGCTAGAGTCGAGCATCAGCCGTTCCCAGGATATGCGGCTTGCACTCTGGTTTCTGGAGTACTAACCTTCCCTATCATCCTGGCCTGGCTTCTATACTCCACACAAAGAGGGCCAGCAAGAAAGGAACAAAAACTAGGTTGACTAGAGGCTGTCCTATTCCACCACTCTGGCCCCAGGCACCCCTCCCCATTGCCCTCAAGTCTCAGCACATGAAGCAGAGACAGGGCAGAACGGGGCAAGCTGGCAGGCAGAGCGGGTTGTCCCAGTTGGGAGCCACCCCAGCTTCTCTCCATGAGAAGACTGTGAGGATAACATCAATTTAGCAGTAGCAGCAGCATATTCTTGTTATTACTAACAAAGCAGTCATAAGCAGAAAACTTTTATGTTACCAGTTTTAGCATACAGTTACTGTCATAAAACCATAAAACTCAGATGTACTGAATACTCAAGTTAAGATAAAAAAGAATGGTTGAAAGCTGCAGTTTAAAAGATTCACACTACTACCTGCACAAGAAGAGATGATTAACCAATGATTTTATTTCATTCAAGACCAAGACTCCCTGTCTGTGCAAACACAATTATTACCCTTTGACATACCATTCAGAAAACATATCTATATTTTACTCTAGCAATACTTGGAAAATTTTCCAAAGAATTCAATTGAGAGGTTAACTTTACCATCACTTCTGTTTAGCCAAGATTTACTGGTCCTAGCCTGGATTATGGTTGAAACAAGATAAATTCTCTGGTGAGACAGAGGAACTTGATGCAATTTGGGATAGGTCTGATTAAAAGTGAAGGAAATATGCCTTTACATTGTCCACATTACGTAATGATATAACAATAGAAGGAATAATAATGTAGAGAGCTAGAGTTGTAAAGTACACAGAAGATGTAAAACAGGTGAGTTACAATCTGGGGCAATTCCTCTCTATGGCTGGAGATTATAATGGCGGGCATAATAATGCCTGCTAATACATAAGCATCTCTTTAAAGATAGATTAAGAACATGATGATGTTACCAGTAATAATGATAGCCTTAACAGGTATTTATTTAGTTGAATGATTACTTTTGTAAAATTTTATGATTTTATTTTGCAACATTTTAATTTTTGTACTAGAAATGGTGTTATTTAATTCTCTCAACCACTCTGAAATCAGATGCTGTGAATATTGTTCCGAGCTTCCAGATCGGGAAACTAATGCACAAAAGTTTATTCGCTTAAAATGGCACAGCTTATAAATAGAGGAGGTGGATTTAAACTGAGGTCTGTTCAGCTCCAGAACCAAAGATACTACACTTGGCTGCATATGAGGCAACACCAATAACACAAAAAAAGAGGCTGGCCAACAGCCCAACCTTCTTAATACTGGGGAAAAAAAATCCGTTGCCTTTGAAGATGGGACAATCCTCAGAACTGCTACTGGCACACACAGAATTCCCTCTAGGAAGTCAAATCACCAAAAGGCACACCCTCGGAATGGATCAATTTGAAAAAGGCATTCCCCTGGCTGCCAGCCCTCATAGCATGTCCTTGCCTCACTCCGGGGGAGGAGGAGGGGGAACGGGTAGACTTCTTTGTACTTTTCATATGCTGAACATATGCTTCATGAAAAATTACACTGAACCCAAGAGTCAGCAAATCCTTTTCCACATAGCATTGCTAAATATATCAGATCAATAATGGAAAAATGTAAAAATTATTAAGGACAAGTAAAGTGGCTCCTTTGTTTTCAGCTGAATCGGCAAACTACAGATGAGGGTGGAGGGTTTCCACGTTTTGGCAACAACTTGGAAAAGCAAGATTCTATATAAAACTAGATGCTACCCTTTAATTAGGACATTTCTGTTCCTTAAGAAATTATTCTAATATCCCATATAACAGCTCTATCCAAGCTATAAAAAATGAAATACTGCCATGCACCAGGACAATTAAAAGCATTGATATTACAATAAAAGCGGAATGCTAAAAAAACGTCATCCAACAAGGCAGGAATGGGGCTGGTGGCTACAGGTGATATTTGTTCTGGAAGCCACTCAGAAAAGCACCCACGGTCCGGCAGGCTGCCACCTATGCCCACAGCTGCTATCAGCCAGGATAGGGTGAGCTGCACCTTGTTTCCTTTAACACACTGGATATAAACACCTACTTTCAATGTAATGAGAATCAAATGCCCTTTGTTCTGAGAGGTATGCACTTAAAATAATCAGGGGCTGTTTTAAAGGAGAGAAAGCAAGCAAGTCTGTTGTCCAAACGAGGCACAAGAGGTAACTGTTGGCAATAGATTGGCTGAGAAGCAGTGCTTGGGTAGGTATTATTTTGAGAAAATCATTGCACTCTGTATGCCTGTCTCTTTCTGACTCTTAAAATACAATACAAAAGCATATCCAACACTGTATAATGTTGAAAAGCAGAGAAAGAATCCAATTACAGATGTTTATCAAGACTGCTGACATACAATTAGTGACAGAAATGAGTTTCCCCTTAAAAAGCTCCTAGGAAATCCTGGATGGTGGGTATATGGATTTGGGACAGGCTTTTTTTCTGATTTAGAAAGCTCATAGTGGGACGCAAGGATATAGTTCAGTGGTAGAATTCTTGCCTGCCATGCGGGAGACGTGGGTTCGATTCCCGGCCCATGCACTTCCCAAACAAACAAAAGAGCAAACAAACCAAAACATAATAAATGGTGCTATAATAAGGGGATATGCACAAGGAAAAAATATGAAATGTGATCCCCACCATACAGCATATTAAAAAAAAAACCTCACAGGAAAGAAACATGAAATATTTTTCTTTAAGGAGAAAAATAGCCCCAAAGAAAATCTCTTTTTTTCTTTCTTCTGAACAAAAACCCAAGAAGATTCTGAAAGCATTCAAATCCACTTGTACCCATGAAAAATGTGGACTGGGCCTGAAATAAGGTTTGCTTGGAGAGAGAATGGTCGAAGATTTATCATCTCCATCTGGTGTTAGGACCTCTTGACGTGGTGATTCAGGGTGGGGTGCTCTGCCCCCCTCAACTTCCCCTGGGGCCCTGGCACATGTCTGTGGATGTGCCCAAGCTTCAATTTCCCATTCGGTTGCCTTTCATAAGAAAGAAAATGCAATCCTCATTCATGAGCCCTGTGGCTTACGGGTTCCCATGTCCTCAGGGTGGTTGGGAGAGGCTGGACATCAGCCGCTTCTCACAGCAGTGAAATGAGTCCACTGCGGGTAAGGGCTGCCCTGCACTTGTGAAAAATGATCATTCCCCAGCACACGTCTTTCTGGGGAAGCGATCTTCAAATTCCTTAAGCCTTCTTGCCAAATCGAGAGAGCACAGAATCTGTTAACCTGTTGATAAACACTGACAGATTTGCTTCTGTAGGGTCTCATTGCGTGGGATACAGAGGCACCGTGTGGGAAACCTGGGTTCAATCCACACCTTTTTCCAACGTGCGTGCCACTGCTCAGTGCCATCTGCCCCAGCTGGGACTCACACTGTCACCCTAGTCTACAACAGGGTTTCTCCAAATCTTTCTGTCGTCTTCATTTACAACAATTATCATTAGCTAAGTATAGGGCTCCCAAAGACACACATTGATGAGAAACAGAAAAGTACAATCTTTAGGAAACTGGAGCTTTGAGTAGCTAAAATTAAAGTTCATGTCTGGCTTCACCTCTTGCTAACTGTGCCACATTCCAAGGGGTCACATCCCTTCCCCAGGCTCAATCTCAACAGTTGAATGGGTTCCCCACCTCACTTCAACCACTGAGTGCCTCATACTGTAGTGGATTGCAAACTGGTTAAAACTCAAAGCCCTATAAGGGCAAGGATTGTCATTCACCTGAGGACCCTCTAACACTCAAGTATTCCATTAATATGTGTTGCTCATAGGAAATCTGACAGTGAATAAGACAGGAACTGATATGCCAGCAGCAAAGTGCCTGGCACACAGAAAGTTCCCAATTCAATTAAACTGAGTTATTGAAAGAACTTATTTTGTGGGTCCTGTTACAGGCCAGGCACAGTATCCTTTGGCCCAGCGGATACAAGAGGCTTCAGGACAACTTCCAGTATGGATACTGATACAACAGGCTCCCTAAGTGGGGCTAGCAAGGCAGTCCCTTCCCACCATATATGCCATTACTGTGGAAGGATGTTTTTCCTAGAAGAACAGGCTTCCAGCAGAAGGTCGGCTCCCCAGCATAAGGTGGGCCTGTCTTCCTGAGAGCCCCATCAAGGTAGGGCCCCCATCAGGCTAGGAGGCCAAGGTGAGAAGGATCAAACAGCCAGCTGGGGTTATTTTCTCCACTGGGCCAAGGAGTCAGAGGCCTACCTAGTGAGCTTAGGACTGTGGCTGGGTGGGGGGCAAGAACATCTGCAGTTCCCTCCAGGAGCAGCAAAACCAAGAAGCTGCTGTCACCTGGAAAGCAGTGATGGCACAAGTTCAACTCTGGATCAAGAAATACATTTTCTTGTGAGGAGGAACTTAAGGCCCATCCTTGGAATTCATAGGTCTCTCTGAAAGAGTCATACCACAGAGCCCCTTTTTATTACTTCTAAATAGCATTTTACTGCATCCAGTAGAAACAGTTTCTAAACAAGGGCAATGGCATGTAAATGGTTGACATAGCAACCCGAGACTGGTTTTCAATGGAGGGTATAAATTCCTTAATTATTACTTTCTATTGATAGTAATGGCAGGTTATGACATTGCCCTGGGAGTTAATGATACATGATGGAAAACAGACCCCTTGTAATTTTGCTCTTCACTCGAGAGGTGGCTGTTAAATGTAAACAGGATAAATGCAAAAAGGATTTCCAGGTACATTCAATAAATCTGGGGTTCTTAACCTAGGATTCCAAAGAGCTCCAGAAATGGGTTTAGTTAGGGCAGGGAGTTCCATGAACTTCCTGAAATGGATAAAATTATGAATGTATATAACACATTATATACAGTTGGGGAAAATGGTCCACAACTTGCATCAGATTTGCAAATGTATCCATCTATGACTCAGAAGTAATTAAGAGTCAGTGTTACACTTGGTCTGCCCTGGTTTACAAAAGGGATGCCTCTTGGAGGAAAATATTTTACTCTGTGCTATCTTAGTGCAAAAGGAAGTTTCTCAGTCCTTTATTCCCCACCAGTGAATGCTGCCAGAGTTTTCTTTTCTTCTTGAGTTTCTACCACTGATGCAGCCAGCAAGAAGGACTGAACAGATGCAGTAAAAGTATAAAGAGGTAAATGCTACTGCTGTCCTGGTTAATTTTAGAATCGCTTTGCTTTTTTTTTAAAAGAAAATAACACATTCTAGATTAAACAAAATGAATCCATCTAGAAATCAGAAAGGAAAAAGCACAGATAAGACTAATTTTGGTCTCACCAATGGCAAGGCCTGATAAGGCTACGAAAAATTGGGTTCAGATTTGTTAAGAAAGTAATAACTGCTCTTCAGGGAAACTGATACACTAGATGAAGAACTGCTTAGTGGGTTACCTGATAACCAACTTTGGTGTTCACTAAAGGTCAATTTAAGAAAAAAATAAGGAAAGAATAAGAATCAAGTTTTTTCTTCCACTTACCATTAGTTAACTCCTGGGGCTACAGCAAATTTTTCTCAGAATTAGATTCTGTTTGTTTAGACGCACGGATGAACAAATCATGAAGAAATGCCAAAGGTGCGCCCTGGCCAAGGCGTGATCAATGGTTGTTGAATTTTCATGGCAAGACACTGTCTTTCCAGCCAACATCATTTACTTCAGAAGGGACCGGTCTCAATCACAGGTAAGTTAGATAAGGGTGGCACCTGTCACACAAACCCAGCAGGTACAGCAATCCAAACATAACACACATACTCCCTGGAAGGGTGGAGATGGATGACAGGTACGTTTCTTATCTACAGGTAAGAAAACTGAGGTTTAGTGAGATGAAGTGATTTGCCTACTACTGAACTAACGAGGGAGGGAAACTACGTATTCCGAACTTCAACCTGCATTTGCTTTTTGGTTATTGTTTAGATCCTACAGCAAACTAGGTCTACCCTACAGCTGCTGACCGCCATGAAGAGCTTTACACACGGTGTGTGTAGGCAATAAATCACCTACTATGCGACACAAACTATAAAGCTAGAGAACGAGGCGTGCTTCCTTCAATCAGACAGAATATTTTGTTTTGCTTTATTTTTAAACACATGGCTAAGTAAGTAAATTCCCCATTTATAATATGGACTGAATTAATTGCTGTCTATCAGTGAGTCTGATGTCAAAAACTAGACTAGCTTTTCATTCCCTGTAGATTGTTAGGGCTGGAAAACGAATGTTTGATTAACAATCTTGCTCTAATTTTCTTTAAGCCACCTGTGCTTTTCAGCTCATGGGCAGATAGAAACCAAAGAGAAGAAATCTCTAAATCATTTAACCATGTAATAAGTTTATTATAATTCTATGCAGATGATTTTCAGCTTGAGGGTTAATGAACCCTATCAAAATTCATCATACACTGATTCCTCTCAGTATCATTTTATTACAAAGGATAAAATGGTCATACGTCAATACTCCAGAGATTTTTTTTTTTTAGGATACCATCAGTATCATGTACCTACATAAATAGCTAATGGAAAAAAATCCAGACTCCTTTTTCTTATCACCCATTTAAAATATACCCAAGAGGCTTCTGATATATTTAGCTTTGTTCTATCAACTCCTATATGCATCATGTAAGGTAGGAAAAATTCATTTAGCTTTTAGCAAAATAACAGTTCACATAGCAGTGAGTTTTCAGCACCATGAATTAAAGATTTTATTATGGGACAGTACTTAGAGTAGTTCTAAATCCTCTGTTATATATTGGTTGTTTCTTTATCTTCAGGTGAAGGTCATTATTTCCCCCCCCAAACAAAAATTTAATGGATAAGTGCACAAAGCCGGTGCAATGATGAGTCTAAACACTGCAAAAATTTAGAGAAATACACTTTTCAGTTCCTAGAAATTCAGTGTGACTTGAGTTATGTGAGATTGCTGCTGGCCTGTTTGTACAGGGATGGAGAGTGAGCAGCCTCTGCTTATATACCTTGCACGTTTAAAGAGCTGGAAAGCTGGAGCATCAAGAAAAGGAAAAGTGGGCACACGTGAATTTCATGCTACTCATGTTTTCCTTTGAATTCAGGTTCAGGCAAAATGTTGGGAGAACAAAATATGGAGACACACATGCTTTGGAGAATAAATCATACTGATTTAAATAGAGTGGTTCCTTTATAAGACACATGATTTGTATTCTGAATGGAACTGGTATTGTAAATTGACACTTGGGGCACACAATTACAACTTGGTTAAAATAGGTACCATTTAAGATATCCAATATTGCTAAAAGAGAAATTCTAAGTAGAAACCACACAAAAACATTATTACAAGCATTTGAGTGCCTACTATATGTCAGTACTGTTCTAGATATTAGGAACATAGGAGTGAATAAAAGAGACAAAACTCCTGCCTTCCTGGATTAGATATTCTCGTAAGAGACAAACAATGCACAGTATAAACTGAAATATATGACAAGTTAGGTGATAAATGCCATGGTGAGAAAAACAAAGCAGGGAAAGAAGAACAAGGCATGTTGGTAGGGAGTGGCCAGGGAAGATCTCCCTGAAGTGATGTCTGAGTAAAGACCAAAGGGGTTAGGGACACAGCCTTGTAGATATCTAGGGACAGAGCTTTTCAGGCAGTGGGAACAGTAAATGCAAAGGCTCTGAGGCAGGAATGTGCCTGACAACTTGTAGAAATAATGAGAATGTCAAAGTGTTTAAATGCCTTAAATTGCTTCCAGTTTAAGGGCTTACAATTAGCAGCAAGATATATCACTAATATTTCCATAAACTCTTAGAGAAGGAATGTGCTAGGAATGAACTGGTAATTCAAATTCTATAATTTTACCAAAGAAGGAAGAGAGGAAGAGGGAGATTGAGTAACTAATCAAAGAGTCACACAGACGATGATTGCCTGAGAGGAGGTGTCAACCCCAGTACCCAACTCAACATCACAGTTTTGACTCATGCTTCAAGTTTATAAACAAGAGGCACTTTTCTTAGCAGAAAGAAAATTGAGAAAACAAATCAACAACAACAAAAGAATCTAGCCAACTAACATAGTTTTATTAAAGCTTAAAATTGATTAATTTCACTTTCTCATTCAACAAATAGCCAAAAGGCATCCTACATAATCCCCAAGTATTTGCTAATAAACGAATAAAATTAATGCAGCATTACCTAGGATTCCACTACACAGCCATTGTCCAGATGGGTAAGAGAAACTGGTGCACAAGGAAACATGTACAGGGTATTTTGTAGCACTGTCTGTTATTCATACCTAGGAATTTATTCATACATAGAAATTTTCTAGAGCAGCTAAAGTGCATAAAGATCTGCATGTACCCGCAAAACATAATGAGTTAAAAATGCAAGCTACATAGAACTGTCATTTACGTAAAATGTTAAATACACAAACTTGCATAAATTGTTTGTGGATATTTAAGATATTGAAACACCAAAACATGCCTGGGAACTATATATGCCAACTTCTTGTTAGTGGTTGGTGATGATGATTGGGGGCAGGAGGCAGATAAATTATTTCAGTTACAGTTTTTTATTGAGAGTTGAGGGGATATGAAGGAAATATGGAAATACTAGCAAATCAAACTGGGGTAGTAGATAAATAGATGCCTTGCTACATTCTCCATCATACATACATATATATATATATATATATATATATATATATTTATTTATTTATTTATTTTTTTTTTTTTTCATGGGCAGGCTCTGGGAATCGAATCCCCGTCTCAGGCATGGCAGGTGAGAACTCTGCCACTAAGTCACCATTGCACAGCCCTATATCCTATACTTTAAATGTTTGAAATATTTCACACTTATTTTTACAAGGAAGTAAGGAAGGGAGGGAGGGAGGAAGGAAGGAAGGAAGGAAGGAAGGAAGGAAGGAAGGAAGGAAGGAAGGAAGGAAGGAAGGAAGGAAGGCGAGGCAAAGCTTCTCCATGGTATTCCATTAACCCCAAACCTCAGTTGGTTCCTTCACTGAATCCCTAGGGTGTAGCATCCATTCATTTTATCCAGTTATACAGATACAGTAATCAGATTTTTCAATAGGTTATTAGCCAGCCCCCC
>PVIY010048225.1:0-17413 GCA_004026745.1 Myrmecophaga tridactyla | reverse complement strand
TACAATCAGTAATTCTTAATATTATCATATAGTTGCATATTCATCATTTTTTAGAACATTTGCATCGATTCAGAGAAAGAAACAAAGAGACATCAGAAAAAGAAATAAAACAATAATAGAGAAAAAAAGATTATACATACCATACCCCTTTCCCCTTGCCCTCGTCTATCACTAGCATTTCAAACCAAACTTATTTTTTCAAACCAAACTTATTTGTTTCCTCTCTTATAAGGCTCCAGAAACTTCTCAAGACCCACCCAAATGGGTGGAGACATGTCGTCACCTAATCCAGTTTAACAACCACTCATGATTAAATCACATCTCCAGGGAGATGATCTGATGACAGTTTCAAACATACAGTATTGAACAGGGATTATTCTGCCTTTATGAAATGGGATTTAGATTAAAACATGGCTTTTCTAGGGGACATCCATCCTTTTGAACCAGGACAGGGACATTCTCAGTTAAGGATATAGGATATTTGATATATGGATCTTCTTACTTTTTTTTTTTTTTACCAGCTTTTTAATATGCTTTTTCAACTTTCACTTATGAAGGAAGAAGTAACAGAATTTTGGGGCCATTGTCTTTGAAGATAATTGCACAGATGGTGTAAAATCTCGAGTGTGTGAACATGAAAATATGACACATTATGTTGTGTCTAAAATAAGGATAAATGACCATTTGACTATTAAGTGATTACCGTGAAGTGGAATACATTTCATAAGGAAATCCAGGGAAATTTCCAGGATGCCAATTTTATGGGCAATATTTGAGGAACACAAGGATTTGGAGTAAATGCTTGATAATCTCTTAGATAGCCTGAATTTAATTCCTAAGATTCACAGGGCAATAGAATTTACATTTATTTAGTGCCTGGCATGTACCCAAGCATAGTGCTTATTACATAGATAAGAAAATGAATGCAATAGTTTCTTACCATTTGGGAGTAAGAGGTTAAACAGCAGATTTGATTGCTAGGATCAAGTATGATTAGAGTTTTAGGAGAATATTATTTTACCCTCACCTGAGTTTATATAGCCAAATAAGCTTTGCTTTTCTCTTTTTTTATCATTTTTATTTTAGTTTATTTTTTTGCTCCTCTCTTTTAAGTCACCTTGGAAAGTTAAGCTATTTCAACAATGCCTGCCACTGCTCAGACCTTCAATTTTGGAGCCATGGTTCAAGCCTTGAGCAAATTATTTTGAATAACTGTAATGTTGGCAACTCTCTGCCCTTTGAGGGTGGATTTGACTTCTGTCTGCAGCCAAGTGTCATTTTCATTCACGGTTAGTGAGAAGGTAAATGCACAGGCTTGGTTATTACCATTTTTGGTCAAAAAGGACATAGATTCTGGAGTATCAGATTGATGTCCATGTGTGGCATTTAAAGAACCAGGATGTATAACATACATTTAGTTCTTGTAGATTTTCTTAAAGTTCCTTTATTTCTTCATGTCCAACCTGCAAATACTTTATTACAATGCTCCAGTCTCTGATCATTTTCTAGCTATACTAAAACACTTTCTGATTCTGGTATCTCATTTCTGATTCCTGTTTTTCCTAGCAGGCCCTGTCTAAGTTTGGACCATGCAAATATGTATTTTGTATTTTGTATCTATATATTTTGCATCAACTGGTCATTTTCCCTCCATGTGGCTATAAGAATTAACCATTAGGAGAGAACTCAAAATTATTGAGACTCTCTTCTACCCCTCTTTTTCTGCTCACTTGCAATTTTCATTCTATGCTTCACAAATGTCTTTAATATCCTAAGTTGCTCCTTTTCTCCAGCACACAAATTCATATGGTCCAGTCTCTAAGCCCTCATGCATTCCATTTCCAGAGCCTGGGATGCCTTCCCTCTTTTTGTTTTGCCAAGTCATGTTTCTCCCTTACTGTTTTTTTTTTTTTTTGGTATGTTGTGTGGCAGGGTCATATTTCATTCTCTACCATGTGACTATTCCATTGTCGCAGCACCATTTGTTGAAATTTTTTTTTTTTTTAGAGCATGGACTAGGAATTGAACTCTGTCCTCCCGCAGCATTCTACCTTACTTTTAAAGCCTGTGCAAATTCATCTAGAAGAAGTCTTAGATTAGTTTGTTTACACAAGAATGCTCTAATCACTCCATTGATTTCCTTGACACATTTACTTGTTCCAAGTTCCTATATTTTCCCACATTTGCCCTACAGCCCCATTAGGCATGATAGCTGATTCTTTCAGGGCACTCTGCCCTTCCACACATAGTAGATACTCAGGAATGTAGTTAAGCAACTTCTTATTTTCTCCGAGCCTTAAAAGAGTTGCAATGATTATCTCAGACATTGTTATTTTCAGAAAGTTTTTCTAATTTATTTTAAGAAAAGAACAGATAAGATGCGTAAGATAAGAGAGGTTCCATAGCTCTAGGCTTTCTTTAGTGCATTTCAGGATTATTACAACATGACAGCTTTGCCCTATTTTCCTTAAATAGAGTGTGGCTGCCTAAAGTTTCAGCCTGAGGAGGTCAAGCAAGTATATCAATATACATAAACTGTCGAAACTTGTTGTACACAAAAGAAGTCCTTGGCCAAGTAGATTGGGCCATAGTTTGGGAGGTCAGGTATTATTAGGCAAAGCACACAAGGGTGCCCCATATACTTCTCCATGTACTTTCATAAAGTGCAGGTTTTTCCAGGGATTGCTGAGCGAAGGTGCTAAAGGAACAGTGGAGTCTCTGTTTTATGATACATGGTCTCTTGCTTTGGCTGATTTGCTGCTAATCATTTATTAACAGCCAGTTGGCTTGTCTCTGGAAAAGTCTTATGAAAAGTCAATTGCTCCATAAATGTAGTTAACCAATTTTTTCCCTACTCAAAGCCTTTAAAATAGTGAGTGGGAGCAGTTTCTAACGTGTGGCCTAAAGTTATAAACCATAGTCATCAGATTCACTTGGGGAGTTTGTTAAAAATGTACATTCCTGGACTTCACCTGGGCCAAACTCCCTGGAGTGGGGTCTAGAGTTCTGCATTAAACAATAGCCACTCAGAACCACTGGGATAAGAAGGCAGGATGATAATGTCATGCAGAATTCCCAAAAATGTAGAAAAATAATGAGGGGCCCTTGATCATTATGGCCTCTCATTAGGTCCCAGAGTCCCAGGCTATGGGAGAGCAGAGTGGATACTCCATGGACAGGGGAAGGAGATTAGATGAGGCTGGAGGCCTATGCTCTAATTTAAACTCTGCTACTAACTGTCTGTTTGACTTGGAACAGTTTCACTAACCCCTCTGGACTCACTTTTTAAAAAAAATATTTTTAATTGAGAAATATCCACATAACATACAGCCAAACCATATTATATATACAGTCAATGGCTCACAATATCATCACATAGTTGTATATTCATCACAATTTTTAGAACATTTGCATCACTCCAGAACAAAAGAAAACAAAAAGAACTCATACATCTCACACCCCTTACCCCACCTTCTCATTGACCGCAGAATTTCAATCTACCCAATTTTTACCCTTTCTCTCCCCCTATTATTTATTTATTTTTATCCTTGTTTTTTTTTTACTCATCTGCCAATTCCCTGGATAAAAGGAGCAAAAGACACAAGGTTTTCAAAATCACACAGTAACATTATAAAAGCTATATAGTTATACAATCTTCTTTAAGAATCAAGGCTAACTGGAACACAGCTCTACAGTCTCAGGTACTTCCCTCTAGCCACTCCAATACAACATAAACTAAAAAGGGATATTTATATAATGTGTAAGAATAACCTCCAGGATAACCTCTCAACTCTGTTTGAAATCTCTCAGCCACTGAGACTTTATTTTGTCTCATTTCTCTCTTCCCCTTTTTGGTCAAGAAGTCTTTCTCATTCCCATGATGCCGGGTCCTGGCTCATCCCTGGAAGTCAGGTCCCATGTTGTCTGGCCTCACTTTTTTTATCCATAACTATAAGTTTGTAGACCTATATATTTTAATGTCCTTTTTACGTCTAGTAATCTGTGACTGAAATATTGAGTTTGAAAATATAAATAGAAAGTATAAACTCTCCTGTTGACAACTGAGGTAATTGGCAGAAGAGGTTGATAATTCACACAAAAGGAAAGCATGACTCAGGTACAGTGGCTAAATTTCTGCCCCAGGAGCCAGTGCCTTATCACCCACTGGTTATGTGACTTGGGCAAGTCACCTGAACTTCAGTTTCCTCATATGTAAGATGGCAATGAGACCTACTCAACCAGCTCCTGGGCAGGTTAAAGACATAAAATGTCTTTAAAGTTGCAACCAATGGGGAATATTATCAGTCATTGCCTATATTGGGGCTAATTCAAGTGAGTATCAGGTGTTGGGAGGTGCTTAAATGCTTACTATCCAGAATGATGAGAAAAGCATGATGAATTGGGGTTCCATTAGAAGACACTGAGACCTGAGTGAGAAAATCCCATAAAAAGCAAAGTGGTCTGACAGAGGGCAGACCAGGCATTGAGATCAGTGTGGAAGTTTCAAGGAGCTTACACAAATGCTTGTGCTAGCATCAGACATACTTTAGTCCCAAGGAAAGAAAGCAAAACAGGAAGGGCTCTGGAAGATATGTTTAGATGCTTAAAGAATTCAAAAAGCTGCAGCATGGAATTCAAGGCATCCACTTCCTTTCCACCCACATTGAGACCCTATAGGGTAATTTCATTCTGCGGATCTCCCATTTCTTTAAACCCAGATTGGAATTTGAGATAGTTGGAACAGGCCAAGTCTCTATCATGAAAGGCATCAAAAAGTAAAAGCAAGGGTATGGGCATTGGAATTGGGTTGGATTCAAACCCTTTTTTTTCCCCATCAACTTATTTTGAGTCATCAGGCAAATCATCCAGCATCTTTGCACCTCAGTTTTCTCATCCATAAAATGGGAATGACTTAACACCCACTTCACCAGGACATTGTGAGGTCTGAAGAGACAGCACAGTGAAATACTTACTATTAATGACAATATTATTTTCTCAGCCTTGTTATATCCCTGTGTGCATTTCATTACATTCCAGATTGCACAAATTGCTAAATGCAGTACATCCTGGCAACTTTCAAACATTAACAAAAATAGAATTTATATTCTCCTTCATAAACATTTAAAGATGGAAGATGAACACACAAAATAGAACGTTTTGCTTCATGATTTTCTCACTATAAGCTGTTTCTTGTGAAAACCAGTAAAAGGAAAGTAGTCTCAATCTCTGTGAATTACTTCAGCCAGTTCAGAAGCAATGACGGTTTATACACCTGTTCTTCCCATCTTAGGGGATGTGATTTTTTTTTAAACAACTGATATCTTATGAATTTACATGTATGATCTTCATTCTGGAAGCCTATGTTTTATCCAGAACTCAAAAACTTTAGTTCCTGGATAACAGCTGCTTTTTTGCAGCTGTTGACTTATAACAATAATTGGTGTTTTCCAGTTGGACCTTAAGGCATTTCATGGTCCTGACATTTCTTCAGCAGTAAAGTGTTCAATTCAGTCATTTATGCATGTAGAATTATTTGTATTTAACTTGTATTTTGCATATTTAATCACATCTTTGAAAACTGATAATTCAGATATATTAGACAGAGCAGTTCTCATTTTTCCCAGAATATTTGACTAGACAGACTATCTAATGATGGATTTTGTGATCCGATCTATGTATTTCATGAACTTTTGTATTTTTTTCAGCAAGAATTGTAATAGAGGTGATTCCTTATAGGCATGGGACCTGGAAAAACTACTTGCAGCATTTTTGGTTACCTTCGGTTTAAAATTTATAATGAGACAATTGAAAACATATTTGCTTTCCTGAATCCATGGCAACAAGAATATTATCAGAAACCAGCTGTGAACACTGGTGAAACAGGCACTCCAGTGACCTGAAAGGATGCATTTATGGTCTGCATTTCATGCACTTATTTGTCGATGGAGAATTTTTTTTTGGTAGAGAGGAAAAGAAAATTCTTCAAAGAACTGGATAAAGGCAACCCCTCCTCCAAAGCAATCAAAATACGACTACAGAGAACCTTGACTTTATAAGGGAAGGCAGCTTCTGAATCACAGAAAGTCTTCCCTGGGTAATTCTCACTGGTTAGCCTGGAATGAAGCTCTGCTGAAAAGGGTTCAGGCAATTGCTAATTTCGGGATTTCTGACTCAGAAACCTTTTCTAGTAAGAGATTGTGTACATATTTTGACTTCAGCAGGTCCGTGGACCTCACTCATCTCTCTTAAACCCTTTTTCTTGGAAAGTAGATGTGGAGAGAGGATTTCCCAGAGTTTGAGAAGGAAAAGTGTCTCTTTTAAAACTCTGCATGGATTTGGCATTTTGAGTAAGGTTTGCTTTATTGCTTTTCCCCCAGAGTAGATACAGAGGGCAAATACATCTTAATATAAGATTTCTCTTCATAGAGGCACCCCAGGAAACACAAAAATGAGGAGGGTTTGTACAACTGTATCTGTGTTGTACTAAGACTTCATCATTTTTTTTCTCTAATACTAGATAGTACTGGAGACCATACAGTAATTTTTGTAAATAGGATCTTGATTTTGAACTAAGAAGTATAATCCCAAATGGTAGGGGTAGGAATATTGGAACATGTTGCTGTTTCCATAGGATTAAAATAGAGTTTTCAAATGCCCTGTTTCACCTTCCATCTCCTTTGTCTCCCATAAAAGGTCTTGAGTGCCAATATTGCATCTAAAAAAAGCTATGTTGGAAAAAATGAATATTTCCTCATTCTGGTATGCCTTTGGGCAATGGCTGTGCCCAAACCCATGATGTAGGCTTAGCAGTCACCCTGTCTCAATGTACCTCTGATGTCTCTGTTTGAAAGACCTTGTAAATCCAGGATAAAGAAGCTCAGAATGGCATATTTTTGTGCAAAGGAGACTTTCAAAGCTTTAGGCTTCATCCCTCATGATCATTTAGGACTGGTTTACTCTAACTCAGCTGTACTGGTTTAAAACTATTAAATACCCCAAAAGGCCATGTCCTTTTACTCCAATCTTGTGGGGACAGATCTATTGTTGGGTGGGGCCATTTGATTTGATTGTTTTCAGGAAGATGGGAGCCATGCAATTCAAGGTGGGTCTTAATCCTTGAGTCTTTTGTGAGAGGGAGCTCAGAGATAGATACAGATTGCAGAGAGATGAAACCAAGAGAAGGACACAGGAAAGGAGAAATGCCATGGAGATACTAAGTTTGGACTTTCAGGACACAGAGAACTTAGGGAGGTGTCTCTGGGGGAGTAAACAAGGACCTACTAAAGCTCAGAGAGAAAACCACTGGAATCAGAAGCTGAAAGCAACCCAACCTGGGACTGAAGGACCAGTAGATGCCAGCCACGTGCTTCCCCATTGGACAGAGGAATCCCAGACATCATAGGTCTTTCTTCAGAGTCATATTTCTCTAGATGCCTTAATTTGGACATTTTTATGGCCTTAGAACTTTACACTTGTAACTTAATAAATCCCCATTGTAAAAGCCCATTCATTTCTGGTATATTGTATTCTGGCAACCTTAGCAGACTGAAGCATCAGGCTTTTTCAGATCTTTCAGATGATCAATTTCTAAAGGAAGCCTTCCTTGACAACTTTCACACCCTCCCAAATAGATCTTGCTATATTCCTTAATATCACTCTATCTTTCTCTTCTGGCACTTATAATAGTTTGTAATATGTTTATATATGTTTATTTCATTAATGTATGCTTTCCTTACTAGACTAGGGCATGGACTCCATCTGATTATTCATCATGGTATTCCCAGTGTCTATCACAGTGGCCAGTAAATATCTTTCACATTGATATTGGTAGATTATGAACTCTACCCAGGAGGCTATGATGAATGAATGCATGCATGAGTGACTCTAACCCATCATGAATTAGGCACTTGATGAAAAATATGCTGATATTAGACTTCAGCTGTAACTGCATGGTCAGCTGGAAATAAACATGAATTTCCAGGAAAAATTGGATACCCACATGTAAAAAAGAATGAAAGTGGATCCTTACCTCACACCGTATACACAAATTAACTCAAAATGTATCAATGACCTAAACAAAAGGGTTAAAGCAATAAAATCTGTAGAAAAAAAAACACAGGTAAATATCCTCTGGAATTTGAATTAGGCAACGGATTCTTGGACTTTATACCAAAACCATGAGGAACAGAAGGAAAAATTGATGAATAGGACTTAATTAAAATGAAAAACTTTTGTGCATCAAATGACATTACCAAAAAATTGAAAAGACAACCAATAGAATGGGAGAAAACATTTGGAAAACATATTATCTGATAAGGGTTTAATATCTAAGATATAAAGAACTCCTACAACTCAACAACAAATAGAAGTAACCCAGTAAAAAAAGTTCTATTTAAGAACTATTAATATCATTAACCATTAGGAAAATATAAATAAAAACCACAATGAGATACTACCTCACACCCACTAGAATGACTATTATTAAAAAAAAGAAAAGGAAAATAACAAGTGCTAATGAGGATGCTATTTTGGTTTGCTAAAGCTGCCAGAATGTAATATATCAGAAATGAATTGGCTTTTACAATGGGGATTTACTAACTTACAATTTACAGTTCTTAGGCCATGAAAATGTCCTAATTAAGGCATCAACAGGATGATACTTGGATTGTGAAGACAGGCTGCTAGCATCCAGGATGCCCCTGTCAAATGGGAAAGCACATGGCTGGAGTATGCTGGTCCTTTGCTCATGGCTTTCAGCTTATGGTTCCAGTTGCTTCCTCTGTGTGTCCTCTCTTAGCTTTTCTGGGGCTTTTTTCTCTAAGCTTTCTCTGTTCTTTATCCTCTCATAAAAGACTCCAGTAAAAGAATTGACACACACCTTGTATGGGGTGAGTCACATCTCAAACAGAAATAACCTAACCAAAAGGTCCTACCCACAACAGGTCTGCATTCACAGGAATGGATGAAAAGAACATGTCCTTTTCTGTGTACATAATAGCTTAACTAGCACAATGGTGAGTAATAAGAACTTTAGTACATTGTTGGTGGAAATGAAAAATGATGCAGTCATATGGAAAACAGTTTAGTGAGTCCTCAAAAAGTTAAGTGTAGGACTGACATACGACCTGTCAATCCCACTTCTAGGTATACACCAAAAGAATAAAAAGCAGAGACTTGGACAGATATCTGTATACCAATGTTTACAACAATATAATTAACAATAGACAAAAGGTGGAAGCAGCCCAAATGTCCATCAGAAGACAGATGGATAAACAAAATGTGGTATAAACACACAATGGAATATTATTCAGCCCTAAAAAGAAATGAAGATCTGATATGTACTAAGACGTGGATGAACTTTGAAGACATCATGTTGAGTGAAATAAACCAGTCACAAAAGGACAGATATTGCTTCACTCAACATATGAAATAGCTAGACCCTGCAAATTCAGAGACAGAAAGTAGACTACAGGTTATCAGGGACAGAGGAAAGGGAAAATGGGGAATTAATGCATAATGGGTGTAGGGTTACACTTTGGGGTGACATGATAGTTTTAATGGATGGTATGAGGATAGTGCAACATTATGAATGTGATTAATTATTGTTGTTCCCACCAACAATATTTATATGTTTGGGAGTTGTTGAGGTGGGGATATTCATGTTCTATATATGTTTCCACAAATAAAAACAAAAAAGAGAGAGAGAAATTAAAGCAACAATTACAATGAAATACAGGCTGGATCTAATAATGGAGGAGAAAAAGCTCAAAAGGATATTATTGGGATGAATGAAAAAATTGGAATATAGAATGTAAGCTTTATATCAATGTTAAATTTCTTGAGCTTGATAATTATACTTAAGGTGTTTACATAAGTGACTGTCTTTGTTCTTAGGAAATGTACATGGAAGTATTAAGTGTTCAAGGAGTATAATGCATATAACCTGCTCTAAGAAGTTGAGAAAATACACAGACAGGCAGACAGAAAGAAAAATATAGACAGGATGGATGAATGGATGCTGAATGGATAGATAGAATGATAAGGCTTATGTGGCAAAATGTTAGAAGTTGTTGGATCTAGAAATCTGATTGTGTTTGTGGGGGATTATACTGGAACTCTCTTTATGGGCTTTGTATTATTTTTGCAGGTATCCTGTAAGTTTGAAATTATTTCATAATAAAAAGTTTATTAAACAAAAAATGGATTTGGATGTGTTTTTAGAGGTAGAAAACTATTTCCAATTTTCAGACAATCCATAAATCCTTATGTTTAGTGTTAAAATGAAGGAAATGACAGTTAAGAGTTTTATGTACCTGGATCAAGGTACTTACCAGCTCTTTCTCCACTCACAGGCAAAGTCACTGGCTCCTTCAGGTAGTTTTGACTTTCCAAGAAGTGTCTCTCCAATCTCTGACTCCTATTCCATCCTCAGATAACCCACTGGGCCCCTAGCAAAGTTTTGTTGACCCTGATTATTTTCTTGCTGAGTTCTGTTTGAACGCAACCCATTGCTGAGTCATCATTCTCTTGACTCCTAACACCACGTTTATCTAGTCAGCAAGGGTTAGGAAAGGCATTCAGTTAGCAGTGCTGAGACTATCTGAATAGATTTAGTTCTAGGTAAATGCAACTTAGATGAGTAGTGAGTGATGGGAGTTGGGGAAAAGGAAATTATACCCACAAATATTAAAATTTCATCTGGATAGTCCAAAAAATTGAAAAGCATGCATAGTGCTAAGATTCCTCATTTTATGCTTATAAATCCAAAATCTGACAGAGATCTCTCTGACATTGGGACTCTACCACCCAAAGACAAGCATACAAAGAAAATGTAGAAGTAAACTTTGTCATCTCTTGCCCTTATCTCTAAAATGCACAAATAGACACCTTCATGAATCATGGCATCTGATTTTCAAGCATTGTTCACATAATTATGGATTTAGGCAAGAAAGGATTTTCCAAATCACTTTGCTGGAATTTCAAACATTTAGCTACCTAACTGAGAATTCACCTCTGAGTATGTGGGATAATAGATGATATATTTGCTTTCTATCCCCAAAGTGCTAACCTGATGAAATGATGAAATAAGTACAGTTAAGGACAAACACAAAATGAGCAAATCCCATGAAGCAAGTTTTGTAAAGGTGTCAGTGGGATGGAGCCTTATCAATCTGTTTCAATCTCTATCAACATACCCCATTTAAATTCAAATTAGAATAGGAGTGTTTGGGGAAATATAAATCACTAAAACATATTTGCTCAAATTCCATCTGCTATTTTGTAAACAGTGGAGACAACAAATTCAATAGGCTGAGCCCTGGATCTTGGGGCTTGCCCCTGTGAAATTTATTCCTCAAATGAGAAGCTAAGGCTATTTATAATTGTGTCTTAGAGTCACCCCCAGAGAACCTCTTTTTTGCTCAGATGTGACCTCACTCTCTAAACCAACTCAGCATGTGAACTCACTGCCATTCCATTAAGTGGGATATAATTCCCACTTAATCTCTCTGGCAGTGTGTAATCTCTCTGGCAGTATGGGATATGACTCCCAGAGATGAGCCCGGACCCAGCATCACAGGATTGAGAAAGCCTTCTTGACCAAAAGGGGGAAAGGAGAAATGAGACAAAACAAAGTTTCAGTGGCTGAGAGATCTCAAACAGAGCTAAGAGGTTATCCTGGAGGTTATTCTTATGCATTATAAAGATATTCCTTTTTAGTTTATGGTGTGTTGGAATGGCTAGAGGGAAGTACCTGAAATTGTTCAACTGTATTCCAACTGATTCTTGAAGACAATTGTATAACTGCATAGCTTTCACAATGTGACTGATTGTGAAAACCTGGTATCTAATGCTCCCTTTATCCAGAGTATGAACATATGAGTAAAAAAATAAAGGACAATAAATAAATAAATAATAGGGAGGGATAAGGGGTAAAAAAAAAATTGTGTAGATTTAATACTAGTGGTCAATGAGAGGGGGAGTAAAGGGTATGGGATGGATGGATTTTTCCTTTTTGCTGTTGTTGCTGTTGTTTTTGTTTGTTTGTTTGTTTGCATGGGCAGGCACTGGGAATCAAACCCGGGTCTCTGGCATGGCAAGCGAGAACTCTGCCACTGAGCCACCATAGCCCGCCCTCCTTTTGTTTTTCTATTTCTTTTTCTGGAGTGATGCAAATCTTCTAAAAGTGACCCTGACGAGGGATACACAACTTATGCAAAGAAAAAACTTGATAATGGGGATATATGCACAACTATGTGAGAATAATGAGCCAGTGATTGTTTACTTTGGATGGTTTGTGTGGTTTGTGAATATACCTCAATAAAATTGAAAGTAAAAAAAGAAATCCCATCTGCTAAGGATTTAGGTTCAAATCTCTGCATATGATTAACTCCCTCCCTTCCGGAACATTTGGGTTTGATATATATTTTTTATGCACGTGCTAGAAGCAGAAGTAACAATGCCAAATATTTAAAGGGATTTATTTCTTTTTAAGTAATAGGACCTTTGTAAGTGCAAGACTATAATGCAGATATGGTCAGACCTATAGCTATTTCAGTAATGTTTCTGTGTAATGACCCTCTTCTTTCCCTTGTTGTATAAGTTTTACCTAGAAAGCAGTTAAGAATGGGTATTCAAAGGGGGGAATGCTCAAGGTGAGCTGATATGTCAGTCAGTAGCCTCTCCAAAATAGTTAAAACCAGATTTATAGTTCCTGAGAACTAGAAGCTGCTGCCCAAGGGGAGCACTTATTAATCGGTCATTGCAAGCAAATAAAAAGTCTTAAATTGGTAGTAACTAAGGGGAGAAGGGTTTAAATTCAGCCATTGGCAGATTTTCAAGCAGCAGGAAAATAAGGGATGATCTTCTGTAATTTTTAAGTGACTGATGTCACAAGGGGAAGGTAGGGAGCAGTTTAGGGAACCATTTGATCCCCATTTATTTGTTAGCCATTATCACTTACTGTAATTTTTGACATGATTGGATTTAGGGCTAACATTTTATGTTTTATTTTGTTTGTCCCATCTGAATTTCATCTTTCCCCTCTCCTGTCTTCTTTTGTGTTATTAGCTATTTTCTAAATATAATTTTAATTTATCTATTGGCTTGTTAACTATTCCTTTTCACTTTTTTTTAGCGGATGCTCTAGGGATTATAATATACATCCTATGTATATAATTCATTCCACTTAGGGTTAATATTGTACCACTCCAAGGAAAATTGAGAAATGTTACAAGTGTTTAAATCCATGTGAGGCAGCATTGGAATCAGGGCAGTGGCTGACTGAGCAAAGGGCAAATTCCAAGAATTGGTCAGTACCTAAGGAGAAAGATATCGCTGAGAACAGCAATGAAAGCGCATCTGGGAGCCAAATGACCACTCCTGAGTGACTGATCTATGACCAAGCATCAGCGAAAAAGGGAACAGGGGACAGTAGTAAAACAGTTAATAAAAATTGCAAAAAGGAATAAAAATCTGTAAAAGCAGCTTGTCCCACAATGCCAGGGCCTCTCACCAATCTTTTCTTGCGAGTGCCACATGTCCTCTCATATGTGTTCTTAATTAATTTTCTGCTTGTTTGCTCTATCTGTGCTATGCTCTTGAATTCTTCCCCACAAATGGCCAAGAACCTAGGAACCCAAATCTGGCAACATATGTATCCTCCATCCTGTTACAGTGTATATTTGTAAACCCCATAAAATGGTATAACTATTGCTTTGATATATTCTGTATCACTCCTTTTTTACTAGAGTATTTGCTGCTAAAATGAGCACCCACTTATCTTTTAATCTATTCTAATCCATTTCCCCAATATCTATTGGAATTGAGAATCCCAAAGACACTTTTGTAGCATACCAGGCATTTTAGATGGCAGATGCAAAGATTGTGTTTGTGTGTATGTGTGTGTGTGTTTGCATGAGGGCCAAACGATCAAAAAGAGCCATTGAAAAATATGAAAGCAAGATCAAACCCACGTGGATGGAGTTTGCGGTTGTTTTATTTTATTTTAAAACCTGCCCTTGTATGTCCTTAGTCTTTCCAAAAATAATTTTAAGTTCTACATTTCATTTTTCTATTTTCACTTTGCCTGGACCTTTCTGACTGCCCCCTCCTTTCTTCAGTGTGACCCACAGAATCAGAAATTCCTTGATGGGATAATTCCTGGCACTGCTTTGGAAATAGAGCACAGAAAACTGACCCTGGAGATCCCTGCCATGGACCTAATGGATTCCCACACTTGTGGATCTCCAGGTCATCATCACCATCCAAACAACTTTAACAGAGACAAGAAGAGGAATGTCCTAATGGGGCAAGTGATTAGACACTCCGAGAGATTACCAGGGGGTATGATTGTGAAAGCCTTTCGTTGGAGCGCTCTACAAAGAGGGCTTTTTTTCCCCCATTAGAAATGGTCTCTTCCTTCCTCTTTCTATAAATAAATACTATTTTCTCTGATGAATCTATTTATCAAGTACTCACGGATATGATGCAGCTCTGTCACCTAGGCCCTATTTGGGATGCAATAACTGGCCTTGTCTCCACTCCTCCAAAGCCTCTAACATGGGCCCGTCTTTATCAAGTACAAAGTACTTAAATCCAATGAACCCTAAATGGTCCTCATTAATCTAAGACATTTGAATAAAATCCATACTCATTTTTGCAACTGAACCAAAGAATTCACCCCAAAATCTAGTTTTGGTCAGGCCAAATCCAAATAGGTATATATGCACATATATATGCATATTTATCTTTAGGTTTTTGTTTAAACATTTAAACTGGGATTAAATTGGACATTGAGATAGCCCATAAATGTAATCTGACTAAAGTGATGTTGCAATTGGCTTGAATTTCTCTTATAGAAGTCAGGTCCTCAAGACCTCTATTTAGGAAACCACCAACAAACAGATAAACATTCTTGGTGTTTTCCTCAATATAGATGTCCAGAGAGTTTTCGCTTTAATTCAAGTACTTTGTGTATTAAAATTGAGATTGAAGCTGAAACCCTACCCAATTAATTTGAAAATAGGGGGAAAAGCAATTGCCAAAGCATGCAATTGAATATTGATGTTTTTTTCCAAAACGAATTATTCTGGTAGCCAGATAGATCAGTTAATGGTTATTAAGTAATAAAAATGTTCTTGTGAAATTCCACCTGATTGTCCACCTTGGCATAGCTTACATAATTTTGTTTGGTAAAATAAATCTTTTTCCTTCTAATTAGGAAACACTTTAGGGAACCTGACTAGTCTCTAATCTTGCATGGTCAAAAAATATGTGGAGCAAGGCCCTGTTTTTAAATAATAATCCATCTCTTCCTCAGTTATGGGCAGGAGTGAGGAGAGGGGCACGGTCATTGGGATAAACAGTAGAAAGTATAATGGTCTAGAGTTCAGACTCTGGAGTTAGCTGAGCTGAACTGAAATTCCAGATAAACTACTTGCTGGTTTGTGACCCTGGGCTATTTACTTAATCTCTTTAATCTCATTTTTAACATGGAGGAAACAATCAGATTATCTTGAAAATTATATTGGACAATGCAAATTGTTTAATGGAATGCCTAATTAGTACTCAGTGCATTTAACTATTATGACAGGATGCAATAGATTACCAACTGAAGTCAAAGTAAAACCAGTATTTTAACTAATCAGTTGAAAAAGGACAACACTTCAAGGGAGAAATCAGTGAATTGACTCTACATTTTCTAAATCTTTGAGCATTTGAGCATTATAAATTTGTGAAGAAAAGACTGTTATATTTATAAAAATGAGGTGATCAGGGCAGGCTACAGTGGCTCAGCAGGCAAAGTTCTTGCCTGCCATGCTAGAGACCTGGGTTCGATTCCCGGTACCTGCTGATGCAAAAAGAAAAAAAAAAAAGGTGTTCAATCAGAAGTGGAAGAGGATCCCTGGAGATCAGCATTTGTGGTTCAGGGAAATGAAGCATCTTTATTTATTTTTTAAAAATATTTTTATTCATAAAACAATATAAGGACACAAACATTCTTAACATACAAACATTCTATACATGGGGTGCAATCAATGACTCACATTATCATCACATAGTTGTGTATTCATCACCATGATCATTTTTTAGAACATTTGCATTGCTCCAGAAAAAGAAATAAAAAGAAAAAACTCTTACATACCATACCCCTTACCCCTCCGTCTCACAGACCACTAGTATTTTCATCTACCCAATTTATTTTAACCTCCGTTTCCCCTATTATTTGTTTATTTTTATCCATATTTTTTATTCATCTGTCCATACCCTAGATAAAGGGAGGATCAGACACAAGGTTTTCACAACCACACAGTCACATTGTAATAGCTATATCATTATACAATCATCTTCAAGAAACAAGGTGAAGCACCTTACTTTAAAAAGAACTGCGTTTCTTTACAAATTAGATAACAAAATGTTTCCTGCCATTCCTGAGTCCCTGGTTCTCAAGAATCTCTTTTCTCCTCTAATAAGGTGAGGAGGGAATTGGGAGCAGGGTATGGGAAGGGGCAAGGATAGAGTGAAAAGGGAGCTATTAGAAAACAAATCTTTGGACTCCATAAAATAGAGGCATAATTGTTTCCCCCTGGATTGTAAACTCTATGAAGGTAGGAATATTTTTTTCTATTTTTTTTTGTTGTTATTGTTGTTGTTGTCGAAATGAAACAACTCCAGGACTTAAAAAAGTACCTGGCACATTGTAGACTCACAATAAATATTCTAGAACAAAAGCAAAGCCACAAACTGGGAGATTACTGACAGGGTAGTAAGAGCAGAACCTTCAAGAGCCTCAGTTAGCTTTGGCAACTTGGAGTTTTGAAACTCATTTTCCTGGACTTGTCTTGTCTCTCCTATTAGAGTTGGTTAATACTACAGTACTACTTGATGATGCCATATAGCTATAATTTGAGAGTTTGAGTTAGAACAATATTTGTGACAGAGGTCTCATATGGCTCCTCCATTTAGGTTTGTGAATTATCCCCCAAGCCTGAGGTTCCTCTCAAGTTTGAGGTCAGGGCCAAATGACTCAGCTTCTGATCCTTATGTCCCTTCTAGACTTAGGATTTGACTGTTGTCACAAATGCTAAAGTAATGGGGAGGAATGGTACTTAGTCTTAGACTTGAGTCTAACCCTCAATAGAGTTGAGGACAATATTGGGTCTTTCTGAGGACCATGAAAATGGAGAAAGACATTTTATTAATTGCATTCAAATATCCCTTGCATTGTACCAATATGATTTCAGATTTTCTGAACCAAAATTCTGTAATCAATAGCTAAGACCTACTTCCTCCTCTGTGATTTGAGAATGATAAATATAATATTTTTAATGCATCTTAAATATAATGAGTGGCAATTAAGTGATACTATATCATTTAAAGCACATGATAATTCTTGAGACTGAATATAATTTTT
>PVIY010048224.1:0-17418 GCA_004026745.1 Myrmecophaga tridactyla | reverse complement strand
GGAATCAGTGAACCTGAATCAGACACTCAAATGAGTCAGGCTGAGAAGCAGAAAGAAAAAAGAATTATTAAAAGTGAAAATAGCCTAAGAAAGGACAAGCTTCTGCACATGCATGGGGTAGGGGTGTGGGGCAGGGATGCATAGGGAAGGGGTTGGGGTTGGGGTACTGGGAGTGCGGTGGGGGGGTGGGGTTCAGGTGTGGGGGCAGTTGCAGGTCACAGGCGGTGCACATGCTGGCAACTTTCAAGGAGTGTGGCTTGGTTTGCTTCCTTGTCTCCATTTCCTTGTCCATGCAATCCTGTGGGCTCTAAGCCTCCATTTGGAGGGGGGCACTTTGGGCTGTTTGCACTGGCTGGACAGTCTCCAATTCTCTGCATCTCAATTCTTCTGCTTTTTCAATCAGGGCCTCCCTATGTGGTGTGGAAGACCCTCCCAAGTCATTTATGCCCTGGAATCACTGTCCTGGTAGATTTCCTGTCACTTCTCTGGCTGTTCCTTGGAGCAGGGGTGAACTCAACCTATCCTATTCTGTCATCTTTCCAGAATAGGAAGATTCACCCTACAATATTAATTCAGGATTAAAGAGCATGGCTTTTCTGGGGTACACAACAGTTTCAAACCAGCACACCATCAGAGATTACAGAAATCTGATGATCTTGAGACAACCATACTTTTGGAGAAGCTTAAATTGAGCTGCCTAGAGAAGCCATAAGAGTAAGAAACAAAATGTTTGGGTTGGCAGTTCAGATGAGACTCCAGCCTACATCCAGCACCAATATGGACATTCCAGAGCAGTTGAATTTGCAAATCACTACAGCCTCAGTTGATATCACATGGAGCACAACTACCCAGCTCCTCATGTTCAAGGAAGTCTTTCAAAACACTTCTGGATATAGTTAAAAGGAGCAGAGACTTCATTGAATACATGGTATAAGGAATACAGTCACTGCAAAAAAGAAGTTTGGAAAAATCACTAATATGAAATAGACTACCAGAGCTTTCAACAATAATTTTGTTCAAAATAGAGATAACTGGGAAAGGGGGAGGCTCTGATGTCCAGAGTTATCACATTATAATATCCAAATATCCAGAGTTCAAAAAAAATGTACAAGGCAAACAAAGTAACAAGAAATTATTATTCAAAGGAACAAAGTAAGGTGACAGAAACTGTCCCTGATGAAGACCAGATATTAGACTTACTAGTTAAAAACTTTAAAACAACTGTCTTAAATATACTCAAATAGATAAAGGAAAACCTCTACAAAGAACTAAAGGAAATCCTGAATCTAATGTGTGAAGTAAATGAGAATATCGAAAAAATAGAAATTATAAAAAGGAATGAAACAAATTCTAAACTGAAATGAAAATTTCCCTGTAGGGTTTCAACAGCAGATCTGAGCAAACAAAGAAACAGGATTAGTGAACATGATGATAGGACAGCTGAAATGATATACTCTTATGATTATAAAGAAAAAGAGGAATGAGAACACTGAACAGAGTACAAGGACCTTGCCACACTATCAAGAATAGCACTAAATACATCTTCAGAGTTTCAGAGGAGAAGGGTGGGGGGGGCACAAATAGAATATTTGTGGAAATAATGTCCAAAACTTCCCAAATTTGATGAAAGACATGAATGTACACATCTAAGAATTTCAACAATCTGCAAATAGGATAAACTCAAAGAGATCAACACTGAAATACATTATAATCAAAGAGTCAAAAGACAAAGATAAAGGGAAAATCTTTACATCAGCAAGAGAAAAGCACCTTGTCAAATAAAAGGGATGCTCAACTCAATGAACAGCCAACTTGCTATCAGAAACTATTAGGGCCAAAAGGCAATGGGATGGCATGTTTAAGTGCTGGGGGAAAAAATCTGTCAACTGAGAACTCTCTATCCAGCAAAACTCACCTTCAAAAATGAAAGGGAAAGTAAGATATCCCCAAATAAAAGCCAAGGGAGTTCAATACCACTAGACTTGCCTCACAATAAATGGTAAACAGGTAGAAATTAAATGATGGTAGTAACTCTACACCATATGAAGAAATAAAGAACTCCAGTAAAGATGGACTGTGAATTACACAATAGCTACTGCATAGGCATGCCCAAGACTATGAGCCCATCTCTAGCCCTGGGTTGGCTATAAATGGATGAGCATGTGACAATCCCTGACAATTGTGCATTGAGTTCAGATTTATGGATGACACAGAAGAAGTCCTCATTAACTTACAGGACTACCATTTATCAGAAGATAAGGACAAGGAAAGAGCTCTGAGAGTTGCAAGAGAAAAGGAACATGTTACATACAAGGGAGTCCCAATGAGATTGAGCACAATTTCTCATCAGAAACCATGAAGGCAAAAACTTTAGTTAAAAACTTTAAAACTTGAATTTGCAAATCAAGTTTTGAAATATGTAAAGTGCTGAAAGAAAACAACTGCAAGCCAAGAATTTTATATCCAGTGAGACTTTCTTTCAAAAATGAAGCAGAGATTAAGACATTCCCAGGTAAGCAAAAGCTGGGGAAGTTCATCATCACCAGACCTACCCCACAAGCAATGCTGAAGGGAGTTCTTCAGACTGAAGGGAAAGGACACCAGATAGTGACACAAGGCAGTATAAAGAAATTAAGACATGCAGTAAAGGTAACCATTTGGGCAATTATAAATGCCGGTATTACTGCAATGTATTGTTTGGCAAGTAACTCCATTTCTTCTGTCCTACAGGTGCTAAAAAGCAAATTAATAAAAAGTAACAATAAATCTATGATTTGGACGTACAATGTACAAAGATTTAATTGGTAATAAACCAGCCTTCTGGTTTACTAACCAGCCACAAAGTGCCTTTGCAGTAACAGTTAGGCCAGCAGTTGCTTGACCAGCAACTGGGTATGATCATCTGGCCAAGGTGACACATGAACCAAACTATAACAGTTTACCCCTTTGTCAACTTGGCAGCTATACATATCACCTTAAGCCATACTTAATCTTTAAATCTTTTTTTTTTTAATTTGCATATGGGCAGGAGGCACCAGGGATCGAACTCCAGACCTCCAGCACGGCAGGTCGGAGCTCTGCCTGCTGAGCCACGGCAGCCGCCCCATACTTAATCTTTAAACAGAACACAATAACAGATATATTTTTCAGCTAACAAAACTCAACTACCTTGCATACAACCGGAAACACACTAAATCTCTCCAGAATAGGGTGCAAGTCTTTCGGTAAAATTCACTCTTAAGCTTGATATTCTATAACTTAAACAATATGACATAACAATGAAACTTATGCCATATGATAAGGGGGTTAGATAGAGAAAAAAACAAACATATTTGCTTTGTGTACAAATCATCACAAAACAAGGAGGAAACAGTCATGCCATCACAGTCTTGGTTTACCAAGGTGTGTCTTCTGGGCATTCCTGGGGTGTGTGAACAGGTCTTCCATGATAAATCCACTCTAGCATTCCAATCTCTCTAAGCCTTTGGATCCTATCCTCTACGTTATACCAGGGCAGTTTCTGGCATTTCAACTTCAGGTAATGTCAACCACCTTTTGATCCATGTTTCAGCCAACCACCCAAACAGTTAATGTCGCTTCTAACCCCTCGAGCTACAACACTGAATGTAGTATCTCTACTTAGCAGGCCCATATCAGTAAATTCAGCCCAACCCAACTTTATATTCCTTCCATCATTATCCCACACCCTTAATATCCATTCCCACACATATTCCCCTAATTTCTGTCTATATAAGTGAGAAAACTCATGCAGTTCTTTTGGAATATGGCATACTTCTTCATGGATCAACCTTTGTGCCTCACCTTTGAGGGGCTGATGGGACAGTACTCTAACAAAAAGAGGGGTGCTGGGGGTGGGTTATGAAAAGAATTAGACATGTCCTTCAAGCCAACTACCTCAGCGCATTCCGTTGCAGTTTCTTTTGGTGAAACATGATTAATCTCTCCAGACACAGGAGTGAGAGCTGTTTCGGTGGGGGTGGGGGGGGGAGGTTTACAAGTTTAGCAGGCAATGAAGGGTTAATCTCTTTAGGAGGAGGTTGGATGGCAGACTCTTCAGGGCAGACTGGAGAGCAGGAAGCTGTTTCCTCAAGGCAGACTGGAGGTCAGGGAACAGGCTGGAGATTGGGTGCCTGTTTCCTCAGGGCAGGGTGGAGGTGGGGGTAGGAGCTGTTTCCTCAGGACAGACCACTGGAGATTTATCTAGCAAAGACTCAGCAGAAACCTGGGTTCCCATTTCCCCACTGCTATCATTTTCAACTCATATGTCCCCATCCCAATTTTCAGGATCCCATTCTGTTCCAGTCAATGCCTTTTCTTTAACAGTAGACACCTGCAATTTAAGATTTTAGTTTATGTTACAAATCTGCTACTCATACAATGGGGATCTGGGTCTGGTTTACAGAAATCTCAAGTATACCACCAAAGGAAATAAGATTTTCTTTCAGGGACCACATAGAAACTTTTACATCTTTCATATGGTATTTAAGTTGCAAATTTGAAGCCTTTCTCTTATAACTGAATCCAATGTATCTAAGAACAACCAGCCAATATCATTATACCTCTTAACATCAAAAAAACTCTGTTAAGGTGTTAAAAACACTGTTACCCAGAGCCTTGTCTCATATAACCATACAATTGACAGAATCAAATGGTGATTTTTTTTTTTTTTTTGAAATGTGCTGGGAGGCACAGTAAAATTTATTTGTCTTTATGATTTACATTGAGTAATTAAACACATAAAGGAATAAACACTGTTAAGATGGCCCTATGTAGCTTAGGAAATAACTGGTCCCAGTTCAATCATAAAATGAAATCAAATGGTGATATTCTGAGCCTCTGTATTGCCAATTCACACCATGGAATGTCAATACCAACCTTAATATTGGAAACAACAGTCATTAGTGCCTTTGAGTCTAATTAGAGTGGAAAGCCACTGGATAAAAACCCATTTTTAAGATTCTGTTTCTCAAGAACTACCCTACTCCTGATACCAAGCTTTATCAGTCAGGGTTCTCCAGAGAAGCAGAACCAATAGGTAAGATCTATAAATATGAGATTTTATAAAAGTGTCTCATACAAATGAGGGGTTACCAAGTCCAAATTCAGTAAGGCAGGCCACAAGCTGACAGTTCCAATGAAGGTCTTCAATGAACACCCCAGGAGAGGCTGGCAGGCTAAAGTGGGGAGAGATTCTCTCTTCTGACTTCTCCTTTAAGGCAGACAGCTGATGATATTAAATGTCACTAATTGTGGGAGACATTCCCTTTGGCCAACTGCAGTTGTAATCAGCCATGGATGCAATCAATATGCAATGATTTAATAAGCCAGCCTTCTGGTTTATTAACCAGCCATGAAATGTCCTTGCAATTAACAGCTAGGCCAGTGCTTCCTTGACCAGACAACTGGGCACCATCACCTAGCCAAGTTGACACATGAACCCAACCATAACAAAATTCAAAAATACTGAAATCATGCAAAATATATTCTCTGACCACAACCTAATAAAGCTAAAAGTCAATAACAGAGGGAAAGATGGAAAATTAACAAATATGTGCAAATTTTAAACAATGTACTGTTTAAACAAACAATAGTTTAAAGAATAAATCAAGAAAAATTAGGAAATAGCTTGAGGTGAATGAAAATGAAAATATGACATATCAAAACTTACGGAATGCAGCAAAGGCAACGCTGGGAGGGAAATTTACACCTCTAAGAGCTTACATCAAAAAAAGAAGATTTCAAATCAGAGATCTAACTTCAAATCTGGAAGAACTTGAACAAGAAGAGCAAACTAAACCTTTCTTAAGCAAGGAGAAGGAAGGAAATAGTAAAGATTAGAGCAGAGATGAATGAAATTAAAAAAAACAGAATCAAGAAAACTTTTACCTGGACTGACAAAGAAAAAAGAGGATACAAATAACTAAAATCATAAATGAAAAGGGGGACATTATTACTGACCTGCTGAAATAAAAAGAACCATAGGAGAATATCATAATCAGCTAAATACCAATAAATTAGATAACCTACATGAAATGAACAAACTCCTAGAAACACACAAACTACTTACATTGACTACTTACATTGACTACTTACATTGCTACTTACATTACAAGAAGAAATAGAAGATCTCAACAGACCAATAACTAGTAAAGAGATTGAATCAGTAATTTAAAACCTCCCAACAGTGCCTGCCCATGCAAAAAAAAGAAAAAGAAAACAGCTCCCAACAAAAAGCCCAGGACTAAATGGCTTCACAGAGGAATTTTACCAAGCATTCCAAAAAGAATTAATTCCAACTCTACTCAAACTATTCCAAAAATCTGAATAGGAGGGAACACTCTATGAGGCCATTATCACCCTTATATCAACGTCAGACAGAGATATGACAAGAAAACTACAGAACAATATCTCTTATGAATATAGATGAAAAAAATCTTCAATATATTAACAAATCAAATCTAATAGCATATTAAAAGAATTGCACATCATGATCAAGTGGAATTTATACCTAGTATGTAAGGTTGATTCAACATAAGAAAACCAATTAATACCCCACATCAACACAATAAAAAAAAAAAACATGATCATCTCAATCAATGCAGAAAAGGCACTGGACAAATCCAGCACCCCCTCATGATAAAAACACTTTGAAAACTAGGAATAGGGCTCAGCGCCGGCCCAGGTTCCCAGCGGCCTCATGCACCTCTGGCATGCCCAGTGTGGGGGCAGTGGCCCTGGCCCTGCCCCTGCCCCTGGGAGAGCCACAGCTAGAGCAGGTGGCCGGGCACTGAGCAGTCAAGCAGGCCTGAGACCGACAAGGGGCCAGGACTGGCCAGAGCCTGGGTGGTGAAGCTGCCAGGTCCTTCATGATGAGAGATTTTAGGGTGCTTCTCCCTCTGTGTAGTTGGTAGTTTGGATGATGACAAGATGGCTGACAGTGTCAAAACCTTTCTCTGGGACCTTGGCAGGGGAATCAAAGAGCCCACCTGGGGCATTTATACCATCTCTAAGCTGGATGCTCAAATCCAGCAAGAGAGAGGAGAAGCAGCAGTGAAGAGCAAGTAGTGTCTTGGCCCAGTGGAGAGACCAGAGCATAGAGCAGAAGCAGGAGTAAACCACGCATTCTTAGTAGAACTTTCCAATGCTGTGCTTGGCATGGCAGGGTATTCTGGTTCAGTCTCCTCTTGCTTTATCGAGTGTTTATTCCTGTCTTCAGTCAGTAACAGCACAAATTATTGGTGATCTGTCACTACATGGAGATGTTTGGCCATGGCTGGAATTCTTCCTTACATCAATTTTCAGAGCTCTTTGGGTGCTCCCCCTGTTTGTGCTTAGCAAAGTTGTCAATGCCATTTGGTTTCAGGATATAGCCGATCTGGCATTTGAGGTATCAGAGAGGAAGCCCATCCATTCTTTAGCATCAGCAAAATAATTGCTGACATGCTCTTCAACCTTTTTCCTCATTCAGGGAATATTTATGAGTTTCTTTCCCATCCATCTTATTGGCCAGCTTGTTAGTCTCTTGTATATGTCCCTTTTCTATTCTCTTTACTGCTTCAAATATTCCTGGTTCAATAAAGGAATTGAAATGCACTGGCAATTGTTAAATATAGAAAGGAACTGGCCTTACTACTTTGGATTTGGTTTGCCCCTAGCCTTTCTAACAGCAGTGCAGTCCTCATACATTATCAGTAGCTGCCTCTTCTCTATCTTCTTTCCTTTATCAACAGCATCAATGAAGCAAAGACCCCTGGCAAAGTCTACTTTTCCAGTTGTGCCTCTTCTCCTTGGTGATCTTCTTAAGTAAAAGACTCTTCCACAATTCTGTCTATCTACAGTCCGCCCCGAGTAGGTCAACCTCTGCAGAGAAGTTCTCTTCACCACATTCACTGCCTGCCAAATTGAAGGTTGCTGCAGGTCACTGAATCTCCTGCCATCTGAAGGGGATGGGTGAGATTAGAAGGAGGCTGTGGCAGATCTTTTCCATGTTCACTTCCCCTATTCAGGGAGTGCAGGAATCACTCTGCCAAGGGCCCTCTGCATATCCTCTTCTCTCTGAGAAATTGGAATTTTTGTCTCTGGTGCATGCAAGCCAGACTCTCCTGACACCAGTATGAGGATTTTTAAAACCACTATTGAGTCTGAAAGAACCACAGGTTTTTCTGCAGCTATTTTCTAGTGTTTGCCAGCCCCTGTGCCTGGTTTTGAGGTATCAGGGAGGAAGCCTGATTTGAATACTTTGTTTTTCTTCCTGTGTCATTTACCCTCCTACCTCCCCTTCCTACTTTCCACCACCCTTGGATGAGTGGATTTTGTAAATCTACCTGTTGTGATTTGTGGATTTGTTATTTGAGTTCTTTTCTATGAAGCACATACACTGGATGTGGGGGTGAAGGAATTGTTCCTGGTCACTCCCTTTAGAGCCATCACTGCTTTGTTTCTTATAACTCAGGTTAGGTTTTGGTCTTTTATACCACTGCAAAGAAAAAAAAAAACAGCCTGAAGACATGGAACAGGAGGAGAGACCTCCCAGCCAGATCTACTGGGTTTTGAGGAGTTCTTTTCTTTCTTCCCCTTGAAGGGGAAAAAGCTTTTTTTACTGTACGTTTAAAGTTCCCCAAGCATGGGGAGGTACCAATTCTGGACAAGTCACTGTAATACAGAATGGTCAGAGAACCTAAACTTTTAAACTCTGAAAGGTCTGAAATGTACTACTGGCCACTACCATGTCTGTCTGGTATTTCAGAGGAATAATGGGTGCTGCAAATAGGAACTGATGAGGTAAACTTATTAAACACATTATACTTGTGGAAAAAAAAGAAAGAAAGAAAACTAGGGATAGAAGGAAACTTTCTCAACATGATAAAGAGCAAATATGAAAACCCCACAGCTAACATCCTACTTAACGGTAAAAGCCTGAAAGCTTTCTCTCTAAAATCAGGAACAAAATAAACATGCCCACTGTCACCACTGTTATTCAAAATTGCACTGCATGTCCTTACCAAAGCAAATAGGCAAAAAAAAGAAAGAAAGAAAAAAGGTCTCCAAAGTGGAAAGGAAGAGGTAAAATTTTCCTGATTTGCACATGACATGATCTTACATACAGAAAATCCTGAAATATCCACAACAAAGCTCTTACAGCAAATAAATGAATTCTGTACAAAGTGACCGAGTAAAAGATCAACACCCAAAGTCAGCAGTTGCTATATATAAGCAATGAATAATCAGAAGAAAAAAATCAAGAAAAAAATCCATTTATTAGGAAATATCTAAATGAAGAATCAAATATCTAGTAATTTAACCAAAGATGTAAAGGATTTGTACACAGAAAACTACAAAACACAACTAAAAGAAATCAAAACCCTAAGTAAATGGGAGAACATTCCTTATTCATGGATCAGAAGAATAAATATTGTTAAGATATAAATTCTACCCAAAGATACACAAATTCAATGCACTTCCAATGAAAATTCCAACAACCTTCTTTGCAGAAATGAAAATGTCAATCATCAAATTTATATGGAAGGGTAAGGGAGCCCAAATAGCCACAGTTATCTTGAAAAGATGAATGAATAAAGATAGAGGACTTCACACTTGCTGATCATAAAACTTACTATCAAGACACAATAATCAAAACAGCATGGTACAGGCACAAGGAAAGACATACAGACCAATGGATTCTAAATGAGAGCTCAGCATTCAACCCTTGCATTTACAGCCAACTCATGTTTTAAAAGTAGCTTTAATTGGGACTTCTGGGAAAATGGCTGAATAGATTAGCTTGAGCTTAGCTATGTTCCATGGAAAAGATAGAGAAGACACAGGAGGGTGACTGAGGTGGCGATTCAGAAGTGTGGCTAACCTGGGAGAGCATGTCACACCACATGTGGCAGACCTGGTTGCAGAGGCTAAGGAACTGAGAGGCAGAAGGCTGGAGACTGGCATGGAGGCACGGAGCCATGAAGCCCACAGGAGTGCATGGGTGGGAGTGCATGGGTGGGAGCCCAGGACTAGGAAGTAAGCCAGGCTGCATTTCTTGGGTACACTACCCTTACCAGCACAGCCCCATGACCAGCACTTCACCCCACGCCACATGCACCCAAACCCTGTCACCTGCTCCCCTTCCCTGTGCTCCAGGCACCCCTATCCCACCAGCCCCCAGTGCACAAACCTGCCCCCCACTCCCACACCAAGTGCAGCTAAGCCCACCTCTCCTGCATGCCTCCTGAGCACTACCTCCCCCTCCGTGTTCCTGTAGGCTATTGCCAGCACATAAAGGCTTTGGGCACTAACCTCCATACATACGCTACCCCTGTACCCCCTCACACCTCATCCCTTCTCCCCTGCCCCACTCCCCCCACCCATAGTGTTGCACAGCCTCATGCCCCGTCTGAGCACTGTGCATCCATTTACGGCACTCCCAGGCCCACACGTGTACATGGACCCCCAATCACATCATTCACCTCTGGGAACCACATTTAACAGTAGTCCTAGAACAATGCATGTGCACAGCCCTCAGCCACACTTCCCAGCTCTGAGAAAGTGCTGACTTGTGCGGCTGGGTCACATCTGCGCCCAATCCATGAAAGAATAATGCAGACCTGCTGCCACAGCTCTACACTTGCTCACAAACGGCACATGCCTTAGACCAGCGCACACCAGGGTTATGCCCCTCAGACTGGTGTACCCACACAGCTACATCTGCCCTGGCTGCTGGGCACCCATGTTCACAAGCATCAGTGCAATATCCCCAACCTGCACCTATGCCTAGCCTGAAATAAATAACCACACTGAGTGCCCACCCCATGCTCTACTCCCTGCTGTACAACCATCCTGCAAACACAAGGCCTTAAACTACTGAAAGAAATCAACTCCCAAAGTAAATAATCAAGATATTTACATGTCACAAAGACAGCACTTCTGCACATCACAATAAGCACATCACAATGCAAAGACAGATATAGTCCTGCCTAATGACCAAATTAAAACACCAGAGGAGACACAGACACTGGAACAACAAATCAAAGATGTTCATACAACTCTACTTAATAAAATAAGTGGAACAGCAAATGACATAAAAGAGATCAAGAAGACAGGAGAAGAGTATAAAGAGGTATTTGAAAGAATAAACAGAAAAATAATAGATATCACACAGATTAAAGACCCTGTTGACCAAATGAAAAACATACTACAGGCACACAACACCAAATTTGAAGAGACAGAAGAAAGGATAAGTGATACAGAGGACAAGATAATTGACTTCAAAAATTCAAAACAGCAAATGGCAAAAAAAGATGGAAAAAACTGAATGGGAACTCAGAGAAATGATGCAAAACAAACCACACAAATATAAGAATCATTGGTGTTCCAGAGGGAGAAGAGAGGAGTAAAGGGCTAGGAGGAGTAAGTGAGAATATAATGGAGGAAAACATCCCAATCCTCATAAAGGACATAAATATACAAGTCAAAGAAACCCAAAGAATTCCAAACAGAATAAATCCAAATAGGCCTTCCCCAAGGCACATACTAATCTGTCTGTCAAATGTTGAAGAGAAGCAGAAAATCCTCAAAGTGGCAACAGAAAAAACAATCTACTACATAAAAGGGAAATCATATAAGACTGAGTTCAGACTACTCAACTAGCACCCTGGAGGTGAGAAGGCAGTGATATGATATATTCAAGATCCTGAAAGAGAAAGATTTCCAACCAAGAATTCTATACCCACCCAAAATGGCCTTCAAAATTGAGGGACAGATTAAAGTTTTCACAGACAAAGAAGTCCTGAAAGAATTTTTCAATAAGAGACCTGCCCTACAAGAAATACTAAAAGGAGTTTTGCTGGCTTAAAAAAAAAGGAGAGGGAGGTCTGGAGGAGGGCACTAGGAATGCAAAGATGGTTCAACACAAGAAAATCAATTAATGTAACACACCACATTAACTAAACAAAAGAGAAAAATCACATGATCATCTCAATTGATGCTGAAAAAGCATTCAACAAAATTCAGCATCCTTTTCTGATAAAAACACTCCAAAAGATAGGAATCAAAGGTAACTACCTCACTATGATAAAGAGAATATATGAAAAATTAATAGCTAGCATCATACTTAATGAAAAGAGACAGAAAAGCCTTTTCCCTAAGATCAGGAACAAGACCTGAATGCCCACTGCCATTACTACTATTTACCATGTACTAGAAGTTCCAGCTAGAGCAATCAGGCAGAACAAAGAAATAAAAGGCATCCAAATTAGAAAGGAAGAAGTAAAACTCTCAGTATTTGCAGATGATGTGATACTATACTTGGAAGATCCTGAGAAATCTACAGCAAAGTTACTTGAGCTAATAAACAAATTCAGCAAGGTGGTGGAATATAAAATTAATATGCAAAAATCAGTAAAATTCCTATACATAACCAATTACCTATCCGAGGAATCAGTTAAGGAAAAATTCCATTGAAAAATAGCAACTAAATGAATCAAATACTTAGGAAAGAACTTAACTAGGGACGTAAAGGACTTACACACAGAAAACTACATAATGTTACTAAAAGAAATCAAAAGAGATCTAAATAGATGGAAAGATATTCTTTGCTCATAGATAGGAAGGCTAAATATACTTGAGATGTCAATTCTCCCTAAATTGATCTACAGATTCAACACAGTACCAATCAAAATTCCAACAACCTACTTTGAAGATTTGGAAAAGCTAACTACCAAATTCATCTGGAAGGGAAAGAGACCTCAAATAGCTAAAAGCATCCTAAAATAGGAGAACGAAGTGGGAAAATTAATACTCCCTGACTTTAAAACCTACTATAAAGCCACAGTAGTCAAAACAGCACAATACTGGTACAAAGACAGAATCATTGACCAATGGAATCAAATCAAGAGTGCAGAAATAAACCACCAAATCTATGGTCAACTGATTTTTGACAAGGCCCCCAAATCCTTGGTACTGGAACAAAATAGTCTTTTCAATAATTAGGCATGGACGAACTGGATAGCAATAGAAAGAGAATGAAAGAGGATCCCTATCTTACAGCCTACACAAAAATTAACTCAAAGTAGATCAAACACCTAAATATAAGAACTAGCACCATAAAGCTTCTAGAAGAAAATGTACAGAAACATTTTCAAGACCTAGTAATGGGAGGTAGCTTCCTAAGCTTTACACCCAAAGCACAAGTAACAAAAGAGAAAAATAGATAAACGGTAATTCCTCAAAATCAAATGCTTCTGCACCTCAAAAGACTTTGTCAAAAATGTGAAGAGGCAGCCAACTCAATGGGAGAAAATACTGGGAAATCACATATCAAATAAAGGTTTGATTTCCTGTATAAGTAAAGAAATCATACTTCTCAAGAACAAAAGACAAACAATCCAATTATAAAATAGGCTAAAGATATGAATAGGCATTCTTCTGAAGAACAAATACAGATGGCTCAAAAGCACATGAAGAGATGCTCATTTTCACTGGCTATAAGAGAAATGCAGATCAAGACTACAATGAGATACTACTTCACACTTATAAGAATGGTGCTATTAAACAGGAAGCTATAAATGTTAGAGGATGAGGAGAAACAGACACTTATGTACTGCTGGTGGGAATGTATAATGGTGCAGCCACTATGGAAGACTGGTTGGTGGTTCCTTAGGAAACTAAATATTGAGCTGCCCTATGACCCAGCAATAGCACTACTTGGTATATAACCAGAAGAGCTGAAAGCAATGACACAAACAGACATTTGCATGCAGATGTTCACAGCAACATTATTCACAATCGCTAAAAGATGGAAACAAACCAAATGCCCATCAACAGAAGAAGAGTGGATCAACAAAGTGTGGTACATACATACGATGGAATATTATGCAGCAGTAAGACAAAATGATGTCCTGAAGCACATGACAAGATGGATGAGCCTTGAGGACATAATGCTGAGTGAAATTAGCCATACACAAAATGATAGATATAGTATGATTCCACTTTTATGACCAACATAAAGGTATAATCAGAGGCTTATAATATAGTATATAGGGGACTTAGAGATACAAAGAAACTAGAGATGGGTGAACCATTAACTAATGAGGTTGAACTCCAAGTATAGGAATAGATAGGAGCGAAGGTGATTCTCTAGTGGGTCTAGAAGTAATATTACCATATTGAAGATGAACAAGAGTGAAAGGGGTTTGTACAGACCTACGTGTCCCACTGATTCACACTAGAAATGTGAATTAGTTCTTATAAGAATTACTTCAAAGATATGATTCTTGTATAAAGAGTGTTAAAGTCCAGGGTATGGGGAAAACTGCTATTGCATGCTATGAGTTATGTTCAAAAGGGAAACATCAGCACAACTACAGTAACAACAGAGTTAAATAATGGGGTGAGGGACAAGAGTTAAGAGAAGGTTTGGATTTCCTATTTGGCAAGGGTGTGTTTATTGGTTTTCTGTCTCTTAGGAACAATGAAATTATCTAAAATTGAGAATGTTAATGGACTGTGGACTTTGGGCCTTCTATATGATGCCCGATGAATGCAGGTGGCTGAAGGATGCACTGATGGAGAAGTAGGTTTGTGAACAATGGTGTATACTTATGAACGAAGGTTGTGCTGCAACAAAAGGAACAAAGCCGTGAGGCATGCAACAATGTGAATGAACATGTGAGACATTTGGTGAGACAAAATAAGCCAGAAACAAAAAAACAACAATGGTATGGTCACCTTTAGAAAATGCTGATAAGAAAACAGGGACCTAAATTATAAACTTTAAGAGGAGACACATTAAATCCGGAGTGGGGATTATTATTACTGGATTTTGAGAGGCTGTTTTATATACATAACCGATATTGTAAGATGAGAACAAAGCCGAACAGGTTGGGGTTAAAGAAATTCAGAACATAGGGGTAAGGAAGACAGTGTCTATATTTTAGAACCACACATACTCTTTGAGACCATTGGAAGAAAGGTTTATTTGGTCTGGAACTCAAATTTTCTGTAGCACATAATCTAATTCAACCTATCTGTATAGCTCATTTGAACAACTGAATCACAGGAAGCACAGCATGAGAAAGAATTCCTTTAATCCTGTATAGATTATTGTAATATCCTGGAATATATAAAACAGATAATCAAAAAGTATTGGCAAAGCCCCCTGAGGGAGGGGAGAAAGAATATGGAACTATTAAACCTTACCATCAGGGAATTCCCTAAGACTGTCTCAGACTTTAGGAACACCCAAATCAATAGGCCCTCAATCATGAGGCTTGCTCTTGTGAAGCTTATGTAGGTATTGGGGAGGCTTAGACCACCTATAGGCATGCCTTAGAGTTACTTCTGGAGGACCTCTTTTCTTGCTCAGATGTGGCCTCACCCTCTCTAAGCCCAACTCTGCAAGTGAAATCATTGCCTTCCTCCCTACATGGACAGGACATCCAGGGGTGAAAGTTTTCCTGGAGATGTGGGAGACGACTCCCAGGGATGAATCCAGACCTGGCACTGTGGGATCAACAATTACATCCTGACCAAACGGGGGGAAAGAAGTGTAATTAACACAGTATCAGTGGCAGAGAGAATTCAAATAGAGTTGAGAGGCTATGCTGGAGGTAGCACTTATGCAAGCTTCAGTTAGATCTTGCTACCTATCATAACCTGCCAATTCTAAAGAACACCTAGGGCAATATATAGATTCCACAAGGGTTCCATGCACTAGAGTAACTTTCCAGAAACCTACAACCTCCAGGTGGTCACTGGTCCAGATAAGTCCTGAAACCTAGTCCAGCCTCTCCAGAACATCAGATAGTTCTATCTGCCTACCCCATATTAGTGACAGACCCTTCCAATATGAAAAATTTAGAATTGCCATAGCCCAAACACACCTAAAGAGAAGGATGGAAAGATCAATGGTGCTGGTGGAGTTATACAGAGAAGATAGGATTTAACAAATGAATATGAATGCTGAATCATTAAATTGATATCTCTTTTAGTCTCCAGTATTTTAGAACAGCTAAAGTAAAAACTTAAAATTGGGAAACTGTAACCCATGTCAAATTCTGAAATATGTCCTACAACTAATTGTGGTGCTATACTTTGAATTTATAGCTTTTTTGTATATATGTTATTTTTCACAAAAAAGAAGAAAAAATGTTGATTGTGATGATAAAAAAATATTTAAGCCCTCTAGCCTCCTATATTCTGGAGCAGTTAGAAGGAAAAATATGAGAGGATCATATAGTAGCCTACGGCAAACTCTGGGATCTGTCCTGTAACTACTTGCTGAAGAGTGCTTTGAAAACTATTGTTCTTTCTTTGCTTTGTATATATGTTATACTATACAATTAAAAAAAAAGTTAAAAATTTTTAAAAATACAGTAGGAATTTAAGTGGTGTTTTATATAAAATGCAATTTACAAAACTAATATATCCTAATTTTTACTTTTTGAACTACAAATGAAGAGAATACTTTAAAAAGTGAATGGGATACAATTTTACTTATCAGATACAATTTGTGTGGAAGATTTATTTAATATAATTGGGTATATTGACGGAGGGTTCAACATTTTTGAAAGCAATGTAAATACCAAATGACCTTGTTCTTTTGACTGCATAATTAGTTGAATTTATATACTATTCAAAAATGCCCTATTATGATGGTAATTAATATTTTAAAATGTCACCTTATGTGTGAGACTGAAGCAAAAAATGTTTTACTTGTTACAAAATTTATATTTTGCCTAGAGCATTTCCTAATATAACTTATGTAGATAGTTTGATTGAACGTCATAAGTACTTGGAATCTCAGGTAGGACATGAGATTTTGTTGGTTTGTCCAGAGTGATGCCCTGATGAATCCCAGAGTGATTTGATCAGTGAGTGGGAAAGTATTTGCAAGCCCCCTTCGGGGAATGGTGAGAGTGGGGAGAAATTCAACCTCCCCAAGGCGAATTCTTGATATTCTCACAAGCAGTGTGGACAACCAAAGCTACAGGCTGAGCCCCCTGTCTTGGGGTTTGTTCATATGAAACTTAACCCCACAAAGGATAGGTCAAGTCTACTTAAAATTTAGGCCTAAGAGTCACCCCCAAGAGAGCTTCTTTTGTTGCTCAGATGTGGCCTCTCCCTCCAGCCAACATGATGAGCAGTCTCACCACCCTCCCCCTCTCTGCATGGGACATGACTCCCAGGGGTGTGGACCTTCCTGCCAACGTGGGACAGAGATCCTGGAATGAGCTGAGACTCAGCATCAAGGGACTGAGAAAAACCCTAGAATGAGCTGAGAATTAACATCAAGGGATTGAGAGAACCTTCTCGACCAAAGGGGGAAGAGTGAAATGAGACTAAGTGTCAATGGCTGAGAGATTCCAAACAGAGTCGAGAGGTTATCCTGGAGGTTATTCTTAC
>PVIY010048223.1:0-17418 GCA_004026745.1 Myrmecophaga tridactyla | reverse complement strand
TTCCAACAACTTTCCCCGGGGCGACTTCTTTCTCCATCTCCAAAGGCCTGGGCTGAGCTGCAAGTGCTGAGATGAGGAATGCCGAGCTGCTTAGGCTGTGCTACGTTGCGTTCTCTGATTTAAGCACCAGCCAATTAAGTCAAACGTCACTCATTGCAGCAGACACGCCTCCTAGCTGACTGCAGATGTAATTAGCAACAAATGAGGTTCACGTACCATTGGCTTATGTCCGCAGCAACAAGACTAGGTATGCTCACCTGGCCAAGTTGACAACTGAATCTAACTAACACAGCAATATACCAGAAATGGGTTGACTTTTTCAATGGAATGTATTAGGTTACAAATTTACAGTTCTAATGCCATGAAAATGTCCAAATTAAGGCAAAGAAGAAGATACCCTCTCAGAGGAAAGGCTGCTGGCATTCAGGGTTCCTCTGTCACATGGGAAGGCACATGATATCTGCTGGTCCTTCTCTACAAAATGTCTTCTGAGCTTCTGCAGGTGTTTCTTTTTTTCAGCTTCTATCTCAGTCTCACCTGTCTTTTATCCCCTCATAAAGGACTCCAGGAAGGGGATCAAGACCCTCCTTGAATGGGTTGGGTCACATTTCCATGGAAAAAAATCTAACCAAAAAGTCCCACCCACAATGGGATAGATTAAAAGAACATAGGCTTTTCTGGGGTTACCTAACAGATTCAAAACAGCACAGAGTTCTTTTATTCTTTAAGTAAGATACATAATAGGCATTCCATCTATTTTTAAAATGGCATGGACTTTTTTTCAGTCCAAAATTAAATTAATTAAAACTCTCGTTTTAATTTCCTAGGATGCTCAAGGCAGATACCATGAAATGAGTTGGCTTAAACAATGGAGCTTTATTAGCTAACAGTTTTCAGGCCAAAAAAATATTTAAGGCATCATCAAGGCAATGGTTTCTTCCCAAACATGAGTGGCCAGTAATCCTTGGCTCCTCTACCACCTGGGAAGGCATATGGCAGCATCTGCTTGTCTCTCCCTTCTCTTCTGGGTTTCATTGATTTTAGCTTCTTGCTTCTGTGGCATTCTGCCCTGTCCTTTCCATGCAGAAAGGACTCCAGTAAGGTAATTAAGACCCATTCAATTAAGACCCAACCTGAATGTGGTGGGTCACACCTAAACTGAAGCAGACTCATCAAAAGGTCTTACTTATAATGGGTTTATGCCCACAGGAAATGGATTAAACTTTAAGAACATGTTTTCTGGGGTTCATAACTACAACTATTAGCAAAGTACATGTATCATTCTTGGTTCTATAATCAGTTGTAGTTAATATGAAGGAATTATCTTCCTAAAAATTCTCCTGGATCCAGTTTTTCCTTTCTAAAATCCACTGACACCACTACAATCTTATGGAAACACAGATCTCCTCGTGGCACTCCACTGCTTCAAACTTTGCAATGACATTCCATCCCTTTCTGCAAAGGTTTTCAAACTGGGCTCCACCAAATTCAAGGATTCCTCAGTCAATCTATGAATGGCTCTGTCAAGGGGGCAAGATGGAGGGGAAGTAGAGATATGGAACCCCTAGATGGGAGGTTCCCAGTTTCAAAGCCAGTGGCCTACTGTAAACCATCCTTCTAAAATGAAGAAGAAATTAAAACATTCCCAGGTGTGGTAGATTGAATTATGTACCCTAGCAAGAATGTATTCTTAATCTTTAACCTACATTCTAGTGGATGAGAAATTATTTGTAAATAGTATCTTGAAATATGTTAAGGTGAGTCAGGGTGTAGACTTCCTTGTGAATAGGGTCTTCTGAGATCGTGTTTAGGTATGAGCCAACTGAATCAGAATGAGCCTTAACCCGTATTGCTGAAGCATTATAGGGAGAAAGCAGCAGGGAGGAGCCAGAAGCTAAAGTCAGTGGAAACTGGAAGAGCAGACACAAGGAGACAGAGACCCCCATGTGACAGGAGGAAGAGATGCAAATTAAGGAAACCAAAGAACTACAGCAAGCCATCACCATAACGTTATACACTGGAGAAGAAAGCAAGACTTGACAATGGCTTGACTTTTTATTTTTTCTAGCCTCAAACCTGTGAGACAATAAATTCTGCTGTTGAGCCAAAACAAGTTTTGGTATTTGTGACAGTAGCACTGGCAAACTAAGATGGAATCTGTCACTAGAAGATCTTAGTGATAAGAAACACTAAAGGAAGTCCTTCGGGCTGAACCAAGAGGACACTAGACAAAAGCTAGAATCCAGACTAAGAAATAAAAAGCAAAAAAAAAGGTAACTTCATAGGTAAAAGTAAAATGCATAATATATTTGTGCTTCTAATTCTCTTGTTCTCCAATCTAATTTAAAAGACAACTGCATAAATCAATAATTACAAAACTGTGTTGATGAACTTATAATTGCATAAAGATGCAATTTTTATGGTAATAGCACAAATGGGGGAGAGAATGGAGTTACACTGAAGCACAATTTTTATACAGTATTGAAATTCAGCTGGTGTTAATCTGAACTAGATTGTTTTAAATTAAGATGTTAATTTCAATCCTCATAGAAACTGCAAAGAAAATAATGCATAAAATATTGTAAAAGAAACTAAAAGTAAATTTAGCTGGCATTATATTTGTCTTTGCGTTTCTGTCATTTCATTCAACATACAGTCCTTAAAGTTCATTTGCCTAGTTGCATGCATCGCAACTTCATTCCTTCTCATGGCCGCTCAGTAGTCCATTATAAGTACACACCACAGTTTCCCCTTCCTTCCCTCAGTCTTTGTACACTTAAGCTACCTACATCCATTGTGAATTGTGAACACTGCTACCATAAACACCAGTGTGCTAATATCCATTCGTGTTCCCACACTCAGTTCCTCCAGGTATATAGCAAGCAATGGGGTAGCAAGATCATATGTCAACCCTACGCCAAGCCTCCTATGGAACCACCACACTACACGCCACAGAGGTTGCACCTCTCAGCTTCCCTACCAACAGTGAACGGTGAATAGGTACATCTCTTTCTCCACATTTTCTCTAGCACTTATTTCTCTCTGTTCATTTTTAAACGGTTTTATTCACACATCATACATTCCAACCCAACTAAATAGACATGCCTTCAGCCCCATAATCTATAGGAAGACATTACATTTCCTCTTCTCCCACAAAGAATCTTATTCCTCTCTCCCCCCCTACCCCACTTGTTGACATTTAGTTTTCACATAATGCCTTTGTCCCATTCAGTGGAAGCACATTACAATGTTACTGTTGACTAAAGACCCAAGCTTGCATTGATTGTACATTTTCCTGCATACCATCCATTTTCAGCACCTTGCAATGCTGATATTCATTTGTTCTGCCTCATGCAAAAACATTTTTATATTTCTACATTTAATCACCATCATTGTCCAATCCAGGCTCGCTTAAGTTGCACTGTCTCAGTCTTTATCCTCTATCTTTCCTTCTGGTTTCTTCTCCTATAGACAGCATAATGATGGGTCCTGTTTTTAAATCCATTCTGCCAATCCTATGTCCTTTGATTGGGGAGTTTAATTCATTAACATTTAATGTTATTACTGTAAAGGCAGTACTTTCTTTTACCATATTGTCTTTTGGATTTATACGTCATATCTAATTATTTTTCTCTTTTTACCTTTACTGAAAGTCTTCATTTTTACACTCTTCTCCAGATCTCTCTATCCTGTCTTTTCTTATCTGCCTATAGTTCTCCCTTTAGTATTTCTTGTAGGCTGGTCTCTTAGTCACAAATTCTCTCAGTGATGGTTTGTTTGAAAATATTTTAATCTCCCCCTCATTTTTAAAGGGCAATTTTGTTTGTATAGAATTCTTAGCTGGCAGCAAAAGCAGTGCTAAGGGGGAAAATTATTGCCTTAAATGCCCATATTAAAAAAAAGAAGAGTGAGCAAAAATCAAGGAATTAACTCTTCTCTTGGAAGACCTAGAGAACGAACAGCAATCTAACCACAAAGCAAACAAAAGGAGAGAAATAACAAATATTAGAGCAGGAATAAATGAAATTGAGAACATGAAGACAAACAAGAAAATCAACAAAACCAGAAGTTGGTTCTCTGAGAAAATCAATAAAATCAATGGACCCTTAACCAGATTGAAAAAAGAAGAAGAAGAAGAAGAAGAGAGGATGCAAATAAATAAAATCAGAAAAGGAAGAGGAGAAAAAACCCTGACCCCACAGAAATAAAGGAGGCAAGGAGAGGATACTATGAGCAACTATATGCTAATAAACTAGACAATGTAGATGAAATGGACAATTTCCTAGAAAGGCATGAACAACCAACATTGACTTGAGTTGAGAAGAAACAGACGACCTCAACAAACCAACCACAAGTAAAAAAATTAAATCAGTCATCAAGAAGTACCCAAAAAAGAAAGGTCCTGGACCAGATTGCTTCACATGTGAATTCTACCAAGCATTCAAGAAAGAATTAGTATCAATCCTGATCAAATGCTTCAAAAAACTGAAGAGTATGGGAAGCTACCTAACTCATTCTATGAAGTCATTCTATGAAGCCAATTAGGGTATTCACCCTAATACCAAAGCCAGACAAAGATACTACAAGAAAAGAAAATTACAGACCAATCTCTTTAATGAATATAGATGCAAAAACCCTCAACTAAATACCTGTAAATCAAGTCTGGCAGCACATTAAAAGAATTATCAAGTATGACTTATTCCAGGTATGCAAAGATGATTCAACATAAGACAATCAATTAATGTAACATACCATAACAACAAATCAAAGCAGAAAAAACCAGATGATCATCTCAACTGATGGAGAAAAGGCATTTGACAAAATTCAACATCCTTTCTTAATGAAAACACTTCAAAGAATAGGAATAGAAGGGAACTTCCTCAACATGATAAGGGAATATATGAAAAACAGCCTACATTGTCCTCAATGGGAAAGACTGAAAGGTTTCCCTCTAACATCAGAAACAAGACAAGGATGCCCACTGTCACCATTGTTATTCAACATCGTGTTGGAAGTTCTAGCCAGAGGAATAAGACAAGATAAAGAAATAAAGGCATCCAAATTGGAAAGGAAGAAATAAAATTCACATAGTTTGCAGACTACATGATACCATATGTTGAAAATCCAAAAAAATCTATAGCAAAGTTACTAGAGGTAACAAATCAGTACAGCAGAAGTGGCAGGGTACAAGATCAGTTCCTCAAAATGAATAGTGTTTATATACACTAGTAATGAGCAATCTGAGGAAGAAATCAAGAAAAAAATTCCACTTACAATAACAACCAAAAGAATCAAATATTGAGGAATAAATTTAACTAAGGATACGAAAGACCTATACACAGAAAACTACAGGAAATTGCTAAAAGACATCATGGAAGACCTAAATAAATGGAAGGGCATATCATGTTCATGGATTGAAAGATAAACATAGGTAAGATGTCAATTCTACCCAAACTGATTTATAGATTCAGTGTAATACCAATTAAAATCCCAACAACTAAATTTGCAGAAATAGAAAAACCAATAACCATAGGCTGCCCTATGATCCTGTATATACATGCTCAGGATATACCTGCAGGTACTGAGTGTGGGAACATGAATGGACATTTGCACACTGGTGTTTATGGAGGCAGTATTTGGGATTCACAATAGATAGAGGTGGCCTATGGCTATAGCGACTGAGGAATGGAAGGGAGAACTATGGGGTATACATACAATGGTCTACTGAACAGCCACAAGAAAGAATGATGTTGTGATGCATGCAACTAGGTCAATGAAACTTAAGCACTGTATGTTAAATTAAATGTCAGGAACAAAAAAGACAAATATTATCATGTCTCACTCATATGGACTAACTATAATATAAAAACTCAGTCAACTGAAGTCCAAAGCATAGGTTATCAGGCTGGGGCCTATTGTAAAGGGCCCTAGATTATAAGCGCTTACAGAAGTCATATATATTCAGGAGTTGTAATTGTTATTTCTAAATTCTGAGATATTGAGAGAAGTTTATTTGGTGCAAAATGTGTATTTTGAATAGCACATTACCTAATTTAACTTGCATGGTTAGTTTAGTTGAACTCCAAAAGTACAGAGTCTTGAATAGGGCATGAGATTTTATTGCTTTGTCCATGTTAGTGGGATGCCTCAATATATTCCAGAGTAATTTGGGCAGTGAATAAAAAAGTTTTCACAAAGTCCCTTTGGGGGACTGAAGAGAAAGGAGGATATATTCAACTTCGCCATTTGGAAAATTTCTCACATTCTCACTAAGCAGTGGGGACAACCAAATCAAGGCCAAGCCCTCAATCTTGGAGTTCATACTCACGTTAGTTAGTTAGCTGCCAGAATGTGATATACAGAACTGGAGTGGCTTTTCAAAAGAGGAATTTAGTAAGTTACAAGTGTACAGTTCTAAGGAAGTGAAAGTGTCCACATTAAGGCACCAACAAGGGGTTATCTTCACTCAAGAAAGTCTAATGGGTCTGGAACAGCTCTGTCATCTGGGAAGTCACGTGGCTGGCATCTACTGGTCCCTTGCTCCTGGGCTCTGTTGCTTTCAGTCTCTGTTACTGTGGAAGTTCCTCACTTTGCTTCTCCAGGGCTGGCTTTCATATCTTGCTTCCCATGGCTCTCTCCATGTTCTGACTTGCTTAACATCTCATGGGAAGGCAGAGAGCAATGTCTACTGGACATTGCCTCTACCAACATCCATGTCTCTATTCTCTCTGTAGGTTCTGAAGTTTCTGTTGGCTCTCTCTGTGTCAGCTCTGTCCTTTATGTCATTTCCCCAAAATGTTGCCCCTTTTAAAGACTCTAGTAATCTAATCAAGACCCTCATGGAATGGGTGGAGTCATATCTTCATCTAATTAAAAGATAACACCCACAATTGTGTATGCAGCATCTCCATGGAGATAACCTAATCAAAAGTTTCCAGCCTACAGTATTGAATCAGGATTGAAAGAAACAGCTGCTCCCACAAGATTGGATCAGGATTAAACATGGCTTTTCTGGGGTACATAATACTTTTAAACCAGCACAGCCCCTATGAAACTTATTCCTACAAAGGATAGACTAAGCCTACTTAAAATTAGGCCTAAATGTCACCCCCAGAGAACCTCTTTAGTTGCTCAGATGTGGCCTCTCTCCCTAATCCAACTTAACAGGTGAACTCACTGCCCTCCTCCCTACATGGGACATGACTCCCAGGGGTGAAACTCTCCCTGGCAACATGGGGCAGAATTCCAGGATGATCTGGGACCTGGCAACATGGGATTGAGAAAGCCTTCTTGACTAAAAAGAGGAAGAGAGAAAATAAAGTTTCAGTAGCTGAGAGATTTCAAACAGAGTCAAGAGGTTATCTCAGAGGTTATTTTTGTGCAATATATAGACATCCCTTTTTAGTTTATGGTGTATTGGAGGGAAGTACCTGAAACTGTTGAGCTGTGTTCCAGCAGCCTTGATTCTTGAAGATAATTGTATAACTATATAACTTTTACAATGTGACTGCAGGATTGTGAAAATCTTGAGTCTGATGCTCCTTTTTTATCCAGGGTATGGACAGGTGAGTAAAAAATTATGGATAAAGAATAAATGAATAATAGGGAGGAGTAAGAGGTAAAATAAATTGGGAAGGAGCGGGCAGGCGAGCTCTCAGGGCCTGCCTCAGCCACCGCTGCTGCCTGGGAATGATCTGGGTGGCAGGAGGTGGCCCCGGCTAGTGGCCCTGAGTCACCTCTACGACGCTGGCTCCATGTTGTCTCCCTCTCTGCTCTCAGGAAGGATGAGAATGAGCCACTGTTGATGTCAGAAAAACACTTTTGGGAGATGGCCGCTAAATCCTGGCTGAATTTTTTAATCTTTCTCTGTGGATCAGCAATAGGATTTTTTTTATGTCCTCAGCTATTTAGTATTTTATTGGAAGAACAAAGTGATACCCAGCCTAATATTCTTCATAATGATCCTCATGCTAGACATTCAGATGATAATGGACAGAATCATCTAGAAGGATTGATGAACTTCAGTGCAGATGCCAGCCAACATAAAGATGAGAACACAGACATCGCTGAAAAACACTATCAGAAGGTTAAAATTCTTTGCTGGGTTATGACAGGACCTCAAAATTTATAGAAAAAGGCCAAACACATCATGGGCCCAACGTTGTAATAAAGTTTTGTATATGAGTTCAGAAGAAAATAAAGAACTTCCCTACTGTGGGATTAAACACCAAAGAAGGCAGAGACCAACTATACTGGAAAACAATTAAAGCTTTTTAATATGTTTATGACCATTATTTAGAAGATGCTGACTGGTTTATGAAAGCAGATGATGATACATACATCATACTAGACAATTTGAGATGGCTTCTTTCACACTATGACCCTGAAAAAACTATTTACTTTGGGAGAAGATTTAAGCCCTATGTAAAGAAGGGCTACATGAGTGGAGGAGCAGGATATGTATTGAGCAAGGAAGCCTTGAAGAGATTTGTTGATGCATTTAAAATGGACAAATGTACACATAATTCTTCCATCAAAGACTTAGCACTGGGCAGATGCATGGAAATTATAAACGTAGAAGCAGGAGACTCCAAAGATACCACTGGAAAAGAAACTTTTCATCCTTTTGCACCAGAACACCACTTAATCAAGGGTTACCTACCTAAAACCTTTTGGTACTGGAATTATAACTATTATCTTCCTGTAGAGGGTCCCAGATGCTGTTCTGATCTTGCAATTTCTTTTCATTATGGTGACCCTCTAACTATGTATGAGTTAGAATACCTCATTTATCATCTTCACCCATATGATTATTTATACAGACATCAACCTGCCTTACCTGAGGATATACTAAAGGAAGTAAGTGAAATATACAAAAATGATGATCCAAAAGTAAAATTAGGAAACCACTGAGAGGAAAACATGAATGAACAGAGGTAAAATGTCACATTGCACTGAAGAGGGACTTCTGCATTTCTGATACAGAATACTGGAATTCCAGTGTGGAATTCTTTCTAAATGAACATTCTATATTAGAAATCTTTCAGATGAATAACTGTAAACTGAAGCTTTAATGAGCTGTGAAGTCTGTTAAAATGTGTTTTTGATACAGTTATATATATATATGAAGAAGATATGTTTTTAAAATGGTGGTCAGGTAGAAGGACTAGAAAAGAGATTTTGTTGCCAGTTCCTGACCACATGTTATTGTCACTAGGAAACTAAAACAATGAAATTTGCTAAAACTACACTGCACTATGTTAGTAATACACACAATGTTAAAAAGATCTCCTTTAAAGAAAATTTTAGAAGAAAAAAATAAAAATAAATTGGGAAGATGGAAATACTAGTGGTCAGATGAGAGGGAGAGGTAAGAGGTATTGATATATGAGATTTTTTCTTTTTTCTTTTTATTTCTTTTTTCTGGAGTGATGTAAATGTTCTAAAAAATGATCATGGTGATGAATATACAACTATGTGATGATATTGTAAGCCACTGGCTGTATACCATGTATGGACTATACGTGTATAAAGATTTGTCAATAAAAATGTTTTTGAAAAAAATTCTCTCATCGTACTTGACATTTGAAAATTTGATGAGTAAGTGGCTTGGAGTATGTCTAATTGGATCTATTCTGTTTGGGGTATGCTGTACTTCTTGGATCTGTAATTATATGTCTTTCATAAGAGATGGGAAATTTTTAGTGATTATTTCTTCCATTAGTCTTTATCCTCCTTTTTCCTTCTCTTCTTCTTCTGGGACACCCACAACACAAATATTTGTGCACTTCATGTTGTCATTCAATTCCCTCAGACTGTGGCTCATATTTTTCCATTCTTTTACCTACGTTTTCTTTTGTATGCTAGATTTCAGATGTCCAGTCCTCTAGTTCATTAATCCTTTCTTCTGCCTCTTCAAATCTATTGTTGTAGGTGTCCATTGATTTTCTCATCTCTTCTACTGTGCCTTTCATTCCCATAAGTTCTGTGATTTGTTTTTTCAAACCTTCAAACTCTTTTTGTTTGCCCATTGCCTTCTTTATATCCTCCCTCAACTCATTGATTTGATTTTTCATGAGATTTTGCATATCCGTTTGGACATCCTGAATTAGTTGTTTCAACTTCTGCATCTCATTTGAAGTGTTGCTTTGTTCCTTTGACTGAGCCATATCTTTGATTTTCCTAGTATGACTCATTTTTTGCTGGCATCTAGGCATTTGATTTCCTTAATTAGTTTATCATGAAGCTTGTTTTCACTCTTTTACCTAGGATTTTCTTGCTGAATGGCTTTGTTCTCTTTTCACATTCAATTCAACTTATTCTAGACTTCTAGCATAGGTTCTGCTAACTGATCAGAATGTTCAATTCCTGTTTTTCTGTTTCTTGTCCTGCCCATACAGAGCATTTTTAGGAGGGTCTCCTCAGATATGACAGACTTAGTCAGATTTTCCAAGACCAGATAGGCCCATATCTCAGGAGGAAAGAGTATCAAGCATCAGTTTTCCCCGAGGGTGAGACCCAGCAGGTTTTAAGACTTTCCTATGAAGCATCTAGACTCTGTGCTTTCCCTATCCTGCTCAGCATGTGGCACTTGTCTGCCTGTGGGTCCCACCAGCATAAAGTAATGTGGTTTAATTTCAACAGACTCTCCTTGCCAGGGGCATGGTTGAGACAGAGGAGAGGTTGTGGTTTGGCATTAATTGCTTCAGTTTTCTAGTTCCTGTGGCCTGAATAACTTGACGGAGAGATTTCACTTGAGCTGGGCCCCGCCCCCCCCTTTTCTTGGGAAAGATATACTCTTTAGGGAATTAACCTCTTTCCCCAAAGTAACTAGTTACTTTGCCTCTCAGACATGTCTTAGTTCTGCCCTTGCCTGGGGCAATGCTGGAGCCTGAGAGAGAGTGCTTCCAGTTCTAACTAATGAGTTGCTGAAGAAGTAAAAAGAACCAAAATAACCTTTTCAAAAGCGGGATGTCCCCTCCTTAGTTTTTCCAAACAGGAGCTTGAGTTAGTATGTGGGTGAATGTATCTCCAGCCTCTATGTGCCCCCTTTTCTTGGGGTCCAGTCATTCTCCAGTATTTTGTGCTGTCCAATTCAAAAAGCCTTGTTTTGCTTTGTTTTTTCCATCAGCCCCAACCCCTCTCTGCCAGAGTGAAAACTCCTCTTTCCTTTAGTGCTTATTCCAGGCTTATGCGTGTTGGCGCCTGTTTTCAGTAGTCAGAATTTGTTAATCAAATCAGTAATTGAAGCTTGGTTGAACTCAGCCCTTGCTACTAGTAAAGTCTGTTTCCTTTCCCTTGGGGAACCAGCCTACCATGCCCTTGGGGGAGGTGCCCTGGCCTCTGAGACTTGGGGGACTTTCAGTTCTGTGTGGGGTCTCAGCCATACCACCCATTCCCCAGCAGTTGTTTTGTACCGTTCCTGGCTATTTACTAGACGCTCTGGAGGATGAACTAAATTCCACACCTCACTATGCCCCCATCTTGCCCTACAAAAACACTGACTTTTAATGCCTTACAAATATATTATTTGAATAACCATTTTATAATCTACTTTGGGGATTACTATTTTTTAGCTTGCAAAAATGTTTTCACATATTCACAGACAGGAAAGTCAAAATTCTTAGAAGTTAGTTGGCATCCCAGGGCATATCGTCATTAAGTTACATAGCTCAGACTTGCACTCAGGACTCAGGCTCCTTTATTTCATCACTGAAGAAAATATTAACTGAGCCAAGTGCAGTAATAAAATCTGGAGTTAGAGTGACAAGAAAGATCTGACCCTGACCTTCACCTGTAAGTTGCACGGGCTTGGCAGAGAAGACAGACATTTAAACAGAAAATTAATAATAAAAACAAAAAGACAGCCATGATGCCAACGAAGAGTTGGGGTAGCAAAAAGTCTTAGTTCCTTGCAAGAATAGGAATTGCAAGATTGGAAAAGACAGTAACAGGAGGTTCTGTACCATTAATTATTAGTTGCCTACGATGCTACTGAAAAGCTTTGCCTGAACCTATGCTGTATTGAAAAAAGGATAAATGAAGAGCTTTGATATAATATTACAGGGCAGCCCCCATGATTATCCATCCTGAAGTTACCATATATCATCCCCAAACAGCTGTCCCTGGAGGATTACTTACTAGGGTGCACAGAATATAAGTTGGCATCAATGTTGCTGTCCTCAGAGAGGAGTCATTTTTTAGTGTGGACTATGAGCAAGATATGACTCTTGCTGCCATCAGGAACTCCCCCCGCTCCAGTGCTATAGCCAGTTGATAAAGTGCCTTTCCCAGAATATGGGACTGAAACAAAATACCTGTCCAGACCCCAACTTACTCTAGACAAAGAGCTACAACATCCCTCAGCCTCAGCCAGCATTTTTCAGATGCTACATAAGGGATGCAGAAGTTTCCAGAACAATTTGTTAGTACAAATTCAGAGGGTAAAGCTTGTAATGTGAAAAAATGCATAAGAGAAGGCTGGGACTTGGTAACAAATGTCCTGAAGGAGGACCTGGTCACCCACCCCTTTGGGAGTAAAGGCATATGAGAGTCACAAAAAGAATCTAGCCCACACAAAGACTTGTCCACAAATGTTCATTACATTTTTACTCACAACAGCCAAAAAACAAGAAACAACCCAAATGTCAATCTGCAGGTGGATGACTAAGCAAATTCCAGAATATTTACATAATGAAATACTACTAAATAAAAAGAATCAAGTTTAATAATAAGTAACATGGATGAACCTAAAAATAATCAAGGTGAAGGAAAGTGGCAGACAAAAATGATCGGAAAGTATATGATTCCATTTATAAAAAGTTCTAGGAAATGCACACTAACATATAGTGACATAAAGCAAATCAGTGTTTGCTTGGCAATGGGGAGCTGGTGAGGGAAGGATTACATGGGGGTATGAAGATACTCAGATATGATGGACTTGTTCACTATCTTGAGTATGGTAATGGTTTCCCAGGTATATACATATAATAAACTTACTAAATTGTACTCTGTAAATGTTTACAGCTTATTGCATGTGAGTTATGCGCAATAAATATATTGGTGAGAGAAGTAGGGGAGAAAAAGAGAGACAGAGAGACAGAAATTCAGGCCCATTTTTTTAAGAATACTTCCTTACCTACAATAGTGGTTAAGGGTTTGCAATGAGGAGGGTGTAGAGAGATATCAGATCCCAACTAGAGTTTAATGATATACTTCCTAACATTTATGAAATAGCCTATTGTAGCAGCTCGTCACAGAATTTCGGCATAATCATTATTTCAAAATCCTACTCTCTACATAAACTCTGAGTTGAAAGAACACTTCACATCCTATCTATCACGTATGGAGTTAGGGTTGGGTAGACACTATCTGATTTTTAGAGACAAGATTCTGACACACAAAACTGATGAATCCAGGTAAGACCATCCTCTTCAGAATCCTGAACACCCACCCTATCTCCATTTGCTACACTTCACACGGTCAGTAGCTGAACTGTTAAGAGAAGCACCATCAGCCGGCTGCCTCTCAATCTATGTCCAGGATGACAAGAGATTCTCACTCTACCCCACAGTGAGTTTGCACCTTTCTGGGGCCTTTACACCTCTGCAGAACTATACCTCCCCGATCTTCCCCTCCAGCTGCTACTCCAATCTGCCATCTCAGAAACCTTGGACTAAAAATATACCATGGCCTCACTTTGGACCCCAAAACTCTGCCCCCAGGAGCTTCATTTATTTTCCTTGCTTTGAAAAATAAGATTTCCTGTTATATAGCTCAGTGGAGTCAGAAATGAGGGAAAAAACCGCCTGAAGCTGTTTCATGGGGGACCTAAATAAGATATAAGGTCATGTTTCCAAAGAATGGCTCAATTCAGCAAATATGTTCTCTGCACCTGCAGTGAGCAAGGCCCTTGGGCAAGCTCAGGACAGAAAGGGAAGATAGCAGGAAAACTTCTTGCCTTCAGGATAATGCATTATTAAGACAGGGACAAAAGAAATGCTTTGATGATCCAGAGCAAGTTAAGATTATATTCTGGACTTGCAGTTAAAATTAACTTCTGGACTTGCAGTTAAAACTAACTACTTCCTGAAATCCTGCAAGGATGACAAAATCCATAAAGACAAAAACTTCAGAAAGGAAATGACAGCAGATGAGAAGTAGAAAGTAAATTTTAGGAAATGGAAAGCAAACATATAGGACAACTGAATTTTCAGAGAAAACAAGCTTAAGCCTAAACCTGCAGAGAGGAGCACCAACAAAAAACAAACCGCTATTGGTTGAGTATCCAAAATCCACCCCTCTTCTTGTTTGGTTAAAAATAAACAGTTTTGCTTAGGGCAGCAATATGCCCAATCCAAGTAGTAGGTAATTATTGATCCCATTCAAGCATGACACCCAAGGTCTTTGCTTTCCCAAGTTCCCTTCTAATGAGATGGCTGTGTGACCAGTTGTGGCCAATAAGATTGAAATCACCAAGAATGAGTCCTGAGAATTATTTTGCTTTCCTAATAAAGAGGTATGTACAGATCTGGGATTATCACTCTATCTTGAATGTAGCTGCAGTGGTTAACTTCATGTGTCAACCTGGCCAGGTTATGGTGTCCAGTTGTCTGGTCAAGCAAACACTGGCCTGTTACTGTGAGGAAATCTGGTGGACTTAAATCATCAATAAATTGATTGGCTGATTACACGTGCAATCAACTAAGGAGACCACCTTAAACAATGAAAGAAGTCTCATCCAATCAGTTGAAGGCTTTAAAAGAAGTGATAATTTCATCAGTTAGAAGGGATAATATACATCTCTATTTGAGCCAAACAGCTACTTCTGGGGAATTCATCGAAAACCTTCTTTGGAATTCCTAGCTTGTGGCCTTATAGGAGTTGGAATTGCCGATCCCGATAAAAACATCAGCCAATCCTTATAAAATATATCATACTTACATTATCCTGTCCATTCTGTTTCCCTAGAGAACCCTGACAAATATAGATTTTGGCCAGGAGTGATTCTTGAGATATAGAATCTTAAGGATGAGATTTCTGAGTTGGTTATGAAGTTTTGGGAATGGTCTCTTTAATTTGATTAGATTCAAAGGTACTAATGACTATTTCCAACAATTAAATGGCACTGAAAGTCCATGGTTTGAGTTGGAAATAGAGATATACAAAATATCACCATGGGATACTGCTACTCCTGTGCTTATAAGAGGCAAGGCTCCCAGTGATGTTTTTGACCTTAATAGAGTTTTATAACTTAAAAAGTATGATGTTAACTGGTTTCTCCTAAATATGCTGGATACAGTTGTAGAAGAAAGAGATGAGTTCAAGGCTTCAAATTCCTAAGTTAAGAATCACATGAAGGACATGACAGTTTCCATGTGTGCCATGAAATAAAATTGTATTTTGGGGCAGGCCACAGTGGCTCAGGAAGCAGAGTTCTCTTCTGCCATGCCAGAGACCTGGGTTCGATTCCCAGTGCCTACCCATGCAAAACAACAACAACAACAAAAAAAACCAAAATATTAATTTGTATAGCCACAGAGTTGAGATTTCTGAAAACCAAACCTAGAGTTTCATCATACGAGTGGAATTAAAAGGTACACTGAATCCCCAGGCTTGCAGGGTGTCTGCTGTTAAAATGAAGGCATTATTGGAAAAGAATGGGATCCTGAAAATTGCAATGGGGACATATGGATGGATAATAATAAAGGTGAGGGCAACTGAAACACTAGATTCCATTGAGTCTTTGCCAGATCCTCCTGTAATGGTCTGCCCTTAGGAATCTGCCACTCCACCCCTGTCTGCCTGAGGAATCAGACATCCAACCTCCACCTAAAGAGATTAACCCTGGCCCGATAAACCTGTAACCACCTGCCTTAAGGAAACAATCCTCACCTTTCAATATGAAGAAAGTAATCCTGTACACCAGATGTAACTGCAATGGAATGCCCTGAGGTAGATGGCTCAGTAAAATGCTTCTAATTCCTCTCATGACCCACCGTTACTACACTTATATTCCATATTTATAACTAGACTATGTTGATTTGAAAATATTATGTACCCCAGAAAAGGCATGTTTTAATCCTAATTCAATTTTGTAGGGGCAGCCATTTCTTTTAATCCTGATCCAATATTGTAGGGGCACTTGATTAAATTATCTCTGCAGAGAGGTGGTGTGCCCAATTGTGGGTGTGACCTTTTCATTAGATGAAGATATGATTCCATCAATTCCAGGTAGGTCTTGATTAGTTTCCTGGAGTCCTTTAAAAGAGGAAACACTTTAGAGAAAGCAGAGCCGACAGAGAGGAGCCAACAGAAACTTCAGAGCAAAGCTGACAAAGATGCTGACATTTGGAGAACAGAGACATAGATGTTTGGAGATGCTTGGAGTGAAGCAGATGTCACCATGAGATGCTAAGCAAGGCAAAACCTGAGTGAGCCAAGGGAACCCAAGAGATGAAAGCCAGTCCTGGAAAAGCAAAGTGAGGAATCCCTAAAGGAACAGAGGCTGAAAGCCATGGAGCCCAGGAGCAAGGGACCAGCATATGCAAGCCATGTGACTACCCATCTAACAGAGGTGTTCCTGACCCATCAGCCTTCCTTGAATTAAGGTATCTTTCCCTGGATGCCTTAGTTTGCACATTTTTATGGGCTTAGAACTGTAAACTTGTAACTTATTAAATTCCCTTTATAAAAGTCATTCCAATTCTGGTGTGTTGCATTCCAGCAGCCTACAAACTAAAACAAAGACTAAAGTCCCAACAATCCCCAAAAGGTGAGCCATGAGTAAGTGCACTATGCTCCAAAAGAACAGCAGGATTTTTCGAATTTATATCGACAGGAATCAGGGGAAGATGTATGGGAATGGACATTAAGGTTGTGGAAGGAACATAAAGATAGACCAGGCTGAATTCATTGATATGGGCCACCAAGCAGAAATTCTGGATTCAGTGTTGAAGCTCGAGGAGTGTTTAGTTTGTTAATGCTATCAGAAATACTGTATATCAGAAATATAACAGCTTTTAAAAAGGGAATTTATTAAATTACGAGTTCACAGTTCTAAGGCCATAAAAATGCCCAAACTAAGGCATCCAAGGAAAGATACCTTGACACAAGAAAGGCCAATGTTGTCACATGGTACGGCACATGGCTAGCTTCTGCTGGTCCTCCTTCTCAGTTCCATACTCCCAGCTTCTGATGCCAGTGGTTTCCTCTCTAAGCATCTGTTCTAGTTTGCTAGCTGCCAGAATGCAACACACCAGAGATGGATTGGCTTTTAATAAAAGGGGATTTATTTTGTTGGTTCTTCAGAGGAAAGGCAGCTAACTTTCCACTGAGGCTCTTTCTTAGGTGGAAGGCACAGGATGGTCTCTGCTGGTCTTCTCTCCAGGCCCTTGGGTTCCAACAACTTTCCCCGGG
>PVIY010048222.1:0-17430 GCA_004026745.1 Myrmecophaga tridactyla | reverse complement strand
TATTTGGTTTGTAAGATTTGTTGAATATGATTATAATTCATTCATTCTAGTCAGTGTTTATACAAGTCAGACCTTGAGTGAAGGAGAGAGAGAAGGAGGGCAAGGGTGGAAACATCTTAACATGATATGCAGTTTAATATATAGATAAAGAGAAGGATTTTTAGAGTGAAGCAGTAGATTTCCTTGGTCAATTTAAGCTTCCTGTCATTCAAGATCTATGAGGCACATTCTCATGGCCACCACTGATGGCTATTGTGAAGATGAATTTTGACAAACTCCAAAAAAGTAGCTATAGCAATGCCTGTATCTGAGTCACATTATTATCCATTTGTTTGATCATACTGTTCTTTATCAATATTAATATACAATATGTGAATAAAGGAGCTCCATTTGTGATCTGCTGGGAATATTGGGGGGTCAAGGAAATTACGATAGTGTTACAGATTAATTAAGAGAAACCTATTATTTATAGTTTACATGATTCTTCCTTACTAAAGAATATTATTGCACATTAACAACATGTATGCTTGTTTTTCTTCTAGCATTTGTGATTGATGTATACCACCACATCCTCTCTGGATACCAAATATCTAACTCTAAATCCCTGTATGCCTGTGTAAAGAAATGGGTTCAAGGCTGTTTGAAAACTCAAAAGCTTTATTATGTTTTTTGTCACATTCAGTTGATATTATCAATATCAGAGTTCTGTAATCTATTATTTGAAAGATGGAATTAGGAGTTGTTTGGATCCACTTTTTAAAATTGGTCATTTATAGTACATGAACTGAGGCAGAATTGGTTGTCCCTTGCAACTTCTTTTATACATCAGGCCAAAATCGCAGTAGTGGACATTTACTTTTATCTTGTCAAAGAATTTTCTTAGTGTAGAAAGTAAAGAATGTGCACATGAATGCCTGCAGTACTCTGCTAAGGTAGAGGGAAGACAAATTTCAATAAAATCTATGTGAAAATTACTGAATGTTTCTGAAGTTACTTTATAATTATATTTTAACGTAAGCAAACAAATTACTCGAGGAAAACCTTAAACATAAAGGAATGGTCCTTCAAGTTGTGTCTCCCTATCTCTTCCTCGCCCCACACCAATATTTATACTCTTCATTTTGTAAATAGAGCCCTAGTTATTCTTTCCTGAATGTATTATTCGTGTACCTTTACCATTTTCTCTACTGGGATGTCATCCTTTGCCTCAGAGTCCACATTAAACACACCATCTTAGTCTTACTCTTACCTTCATATCTGGGAATTTAACTGCCTCTTTTGTCTGTCCCCAGGTGTCTTAGACCAAACGGACTTCTCCATATTCTGATTGTCTACTGCCTGTTTTATCCTTACCTCTCCCTTGACATATTCACTCCCTTCTAGCTACTTCCACAGCATCTTGAACATCTATTTCACAGATTTGTATTTTAACTCCCTGTTAATTTGTCTTTATCCTACACTTCACTGTCAGGAAAGTAAGGGAAATATGTTGCAGGCATCTAATAGTTTTTTTTGTTTGTTTGTTTTTTGGGGAGTGCATGGTCCGGGAATCAAACCCGGGTCTCCCACATGAAAGGTGAGCATTCTACCACTGAACTACCCGTGCATCCTAATAGGTTTTTGTTAAATATAGTAAAGTATAGTAAAATGTAGTGAGTGAATCAGATAATGAGTTAATTGATATATTAAGTTCCCAGATAAACAGTAAACACTATAAGGAAAATAATTGTCTTATACCTCTTTATAACCCTAGTCTCCTAACACTGTACCTCAAATATAATAGTCGCATAATATATTTTTGAATAACAAATTTAAATGTTTTTATGAGTGCTAAGTTAGCATTGTGGTATTTTCATTTTGAGAATCAAGTGAACCTTCAAATAACTTTCACTGTCTGTGAAATTGTCCTTTTACATTCCACATGATGTATTAGATTCTCCTTTAAGTGCAACTTGGTGAAAGCAGATTGTGTTTCCTTTACTTAAAGTTGCTTATGTAATAAGGTTTATTATTTTGACATGCAGTTATAATACATGTATAATTCTTTTATAGATTGGTATTTTATAAATATTATTTTTATCTGTATATTGTATAAGATGAAATAAATTGACCCAGATAATATGGGTATAGACATATGGGCAATTCAGCAAGAATTGTTACTAAGGTGAGATTGATATTAACTTTTTCTGGTCTGGTATGTTGGAAAATAGTATTAACACCGTGTTTAATTTGTGGTTGTGTCCTTTGAGAGAAATACATTACTTTTAGATAATCTATAATTGCATGATAGTCAGCAATTTTGCTTGGAAAGTCATTGCAGTGATTCCAGGTTATAGTCCAAGAAAAAAATAAATTGGTGTACGCTCTCAAAGCAGTGAAATTCTGTGAAATTCTGAATTGAAAACTGTTCAAGGAACTGTGACAAATAATTCTCTGACCAGGTTACTCAGTCATATATCTTTCACTTTTCATTTTGTTAGCTATACTCAGCATGTGGCTGGAAATGGAATTAAAGTCCAATATGACAATCCTGAAGTAAAAGTCAAAGGTGCTGATCCTGTGATAAATCAGATTATTGATAAACTGAAGCATGTTATACAGGTAAGTGCTGATCTTTTTTTGGTATACTGTATAGGAAATAAGTGATTACATTCCATTATATTGGGATAATTTTTTTAATCCTATCTGATATCCTGCCTAAAATTGAACATTGGCACAAGATATTTATATGTAGGTGTTTATAAACATTTAGTTGAGTGATTCTATGTAGAGGTAATGTGAAGCATTATTTTAATGGATGAACAACCTTTGTCTTGTGAGAAGCAAGCTATAGCCTCTGTATTACAATAAATAATGAAAGTCTCAGAATAAATTTCATCCTCAATAAATAGGCTTTAGAAGTGGGAACTACTACACCAATTAAAGCAAACATATCAGAGCATGAAAGATGCCAAGTTACCCTCCAGGTACCCCTGATAGCCTTGCTGTGAAGGTTTTTGATGCATTTTCAACAAACGTTAAGTTATAAATGAATAGTATGCATTTACTTAATTATTTCTTGTATCACTTTTTATGTTATTTTATATTATACCTCATGATTGCTTATGAAATAATTCAGTTTTATTTTAATAATATTACTAAAGAGATTATATGCTGCTGTTTTTTAATGCATGGGACATGAAGCATGAAATCTGCTTTTTATGTTTACCAGAAGAAACTTTGTTGAAGTCAGCTATTAATTAGAAGCAGATACTGTTTCACATTTTGAGGATCACCCTTTATTCTGCATGTATTGCTGTTGGGGGTAGGAAAAACACAGTTTTTACTTACTAGTCATTTTATAACAATTTATGTATGTATATCTTTTCATTTTTTTCTAAGCAAAATTTCATATAGATGGTTGATAACTCACTAACAATGAGATAATTGTCAGACTATATAAGTAATAAATAGTACTGAGCTTTTGTTCCTTATTAAAGTATTCCAGAGTCATTAGTAAGCTTCTCATAATTATTTTCACAGCTTAAGAGTATATGGCATTGTTTTTAGGATTCCATTTTCAAAAGAGTCTCTACATCTCAAGGAAATGATATGTAAAAAGAACGTGGGAGCATGTATATAATAGAATAGATGGACTGGGAATTGGATCATGGAAAGCAAGAACATGGATGATAACGAGATTTGGAAGTATAATAGTATCACTAAGTTAAGAAAGCAACTCTGGGGGAAGAGCAGGACAAGGGTGGTGGCTGGCATTCATCAGGAGTCAGTGGTTCTGTTAAGTTTGAGATGCATGTTAGACATCTAAGAGAAACAGTCAGAATTCAGAGGAGACCACAAGGCTGGAAGTGTACCTTTGAAAGCCTCAGTCATGTGACCAGAGGAAGTTGTTATTTTCTTGTTAAGGAATAAATCCATGCCAAATTCCTAGAGGAGAATATGACAGCAGAATCATGTGAAAAATTTGATTTGAAAAAGAAATAAACTACGAATTGTGGAAGCATTTTATTAAATGTATTTTGTAACACATATACTTGGTTGATTTAGGGCAGATAAGGTATTTTAGTGATATTTATTTTTTCTTATTGCAAAAATTATCAATGTTCATTATAAGGAAATTGAATTTTATTATTTTAGAAAATTTGACAGAAAGAGTGGAAAGTAAATATACATACCAGAATTTTCTAGACTTTTTCCATATATAAGCATACATATAAGTAAATACTTGAACTTTTTATTAAAGAAAATTAGAATCTTTGAGTGTTTGCTTTTGTGACCTGCGCTTCTCACCTAAAAACACAAAACAGACATATTCCATAGCACTAAATATTCTGCAATATGATATTCTGCTTGTATATTATTTTGTCACAGAGAAGGATACTTTTATTTAATCCAGACACCTAAAGTTGGTCATTTCAGTCATAACTGGTTTTTTCACGATGGAGTACCCCTAGACATAAATCTTTCCTGCATTTTTTTCCTTATGATGCATTTCTAGATATTGTAACCAAGAATCTGTTCATTAATGATTTTAAGTGTTTTGATAAATTGTGCCAAATTGTTCTCCAGGAAGATTATGCAGTTGACCTATGAAACAACTACATGTGAGTGTCTTCTTTCTCTGCCCCCTGGAAATGTGGGTGGGAGCCTGGCCATGACCACAAGCCTTCGGTGGTAGGGAACATTGTGGAATCCTAGAGACCAGAGTAGCACCCCTTAGAAATGTTAGCCTGAACTTCAAGGATGAGCAAAAGAGATATTTTAATTAGAAAACAGTTTACAAAATATTGCAGAAATTTCTAAAGTGAGGTTATGGTAGAAACTATTTTAATTTTATTTAATTATTTAAGAAAGACCCTGCATTTGTGTTCCAACAAAAAAAAAAAAGCTGAGATATTTGATATAAATAGAGTTAAAGATTATAGCTTCATCCTCAGGGGATATCTCTTATACTTCAAAGGCCCCTCACTGCCTTTGTAGGGCCATCAGATTGTTAACAGGGACCTTAAAGAAAAGACCGGGAGCCATGCATTTGCCTCTTCCACTTGTGATTCTGACCCCTTTCTCCAGACAAGCCATTGAACAAACCCTCAGGTATACTCTTCAACAATTTTCTGCACTCCAAAGCCTGCGCTTGAGGTGGATGATGCTTGTATCTTTGAAGATAATCTGGATTAAATATGATGTAGCTGGTAGCCAATGAATGATTTTCTCAAGGAAGGAATTTTACCAAATGGCGAACATTAACTTTCTTGAGTGATTGCTTCAGACTGATTGGCTCTTTGGTAATAATAGATTGCAAACAACAAGTTATTCTTCTTAGTATATCTGACCAAGGAGACCTATGACACATTTTAATTCAGATCTGTTCTCTTAGCAAAGTTATTTTGAAACTTCTTGTTGTTCATATCGACTAAGATAGTTAAGGGCAAAGTTGTCAGCAAAAAAGGTACATGTATACAGCAATTTTTCTGTAAGCTTTAAGTAACATCTATCATTTTTGAAAGAAAGTGATGTCAGCAGTTAAAATCCTAACTGCTGAGCACTGTTAGTTGTGAATGATAATGACCCACTGCTTAGAAATTACTTACCTACTTTCTCTATGAAATATAAAAAGTCATATCACAGCAATTTTCTATAATTCTTTTATTGCAAAAACAATAAATGCTAAAGTGTGGTTAAAAGTAGTAGATTTAAGTAACATTTTATTCCTTCAACCTTAAAAATACCAATACATGTGGGAATATTATTGGTTTCTATTAAGTATTCAATTTTAAAGAGACTAAAACTTTTTTTAGAAAAATACCTATTTTCATGTGTAAAATAAATTTGAGTATTAAATGTGAGGAAAGCAATATTCATAACCACGCTTAACAGCACAAAATAAGTAGATATTTTATAGTATGTATTTCAGTATCACCATTGTACTAGAATCGGGCAGGAATGAGAGATTCTCTTATTTTATGTAGAAAAAGACTGTGCTAGATTACCTCTTTGCCTTTTTCTCACTCTGTTCCTAGGATACCAAAATGACAAATAGTAGCTATAGTATTTTGACAGAATGGAAAACGATTCTAATTTAAATCTCAATGAATGTTTAAAAGCTTGGTGTTTGTGAGTATAAGAAAAAAAATGAATCAATAGGTTTCCAGAGGAATTAGTAGCTCAAAATTTCTGAATTTTGATTCTGAAAATTTTCCAAGCTTTTTTTCCCTATGAAATCGCTTACTATAAAATACATTTTAGAAACTTTTCCTACTATAGGAAAAATAGCTTGTAACAATGAGCCAGACCAGTCAACCATGACTGATTAGTCAATTGTTAATTTCAAACTATTTGATCACGGGGTGTCAGCTGCTTCTGTCAACTCCCTCCACTTTTACTGACTCCTTTCTTTCCTCAGGGAATTCACTATGGCACTCTGACTCCTTACCCATCAGATCTACTGCACACTAATATCATGAACTTGAGCTTACGCGTTATTAATAGTCCAGACAGAATGATACTCTGATTTTATATTAGCAATGCAGGGGTTACTAAAGCACATTTAGCTATCTTTTGGTTCAGAAGAAAGTATTTGAAATGCACTCGATAACTTGGAATGGTTATCTAATTTAGCAATTAGTTTGTCTGAGTAAATTCAATGGAAGGTTACTTTCTGGAGCAACTGACTTCACTATTGGCCATTTCATTTTAAAAAATCAATCGTCAGCATAAAACGAAACATTTCAATTAGTGTACATTCAACTGGAAATGAAAGTTTAAGAACAGTTTTTGAAACTAATGGGATTTGGGTTGGCCATTGGTAATTTCCTTTTTTATCATTTAAAGAGTATATAATCGTTCTGTGTTGAATAAAAATTTGACCGTATATTCACTCAGATGCTGATAATATTACATGTTATCATCAACCATTAAGACTTGAGCTCTCAGGTTTTCTTTTGGTAACACATGTTGAAAGAACTTTGAAAACTAGAGCATTTATATTTTTCGTTTATACAGTTAGGACTAATAATAGCCATTGTTAGTTAAAACTTTTATATTTTTACCTTTAATTATAATGTGGGGCAGGTCATGGTGGCTCAGCAGGCAAAGTTCTCACCTGCCATGCCAGAGACCTGGGTTCAATTCCCGGTGCCTGCCCATGACAAATAAATAAATAAATAAAATAATAATATGACTTATTTCACAAAATGAAGTTATAAATTATAACTCGCTCCCTTTAAATTTTTATTGCTTTTTAAAAATCAAAACCACTGGTATTTAAATTTTTTCAGGAATAATAAAATTTAAAAAGAGAAAGTTAAAGCATTATATTATAAACAACTAGATTAAGTGTGGAAAAAATAATTCCTTTGATAATTACCAGACATAATTAGTCATTCAGTAACTTCAAATGACTAAAAAATAAAATTCACCTTCTCTCATGGCTTCATAGTTGCTATGTATTATGTGTTTATCTTCTTCCTAGGTGTTTCTCTTGAGTCATAGATGCTTCATTTCACTTTTGCCTTGGGACTCAACATAAAATTTTAAATTCAACATGGTCAGAATAGTACTTCATCCTAATTTTTCCCCTCTAACCCTAACTTTCTCCTATAACTACCCTAGTTGCTGAATCCTATACCCTAGATGCCATCCTTGATTCTGTTTTTTTCTTACTACTTGATTCTTTCCTTTTCATTGCCACACTTTGAAAATGTTGCCTCTTAAGCATCCATTTGGAGATTGAACCATGTCTACCATCCCCACCCCCTAACAGAAAGACAGGTTCAAGTTCTAACCCCTAGTCCTGTGGGCATGCACCCATTTGTAAATACAACCTTTGAAGATGTTATCACTAATTAAGGTGTGGATTCATTTGTGAATAGCTCTTTAAAGATCTTATTTAGATGAAATCTAATTGTAACCAGATGGGTCTCAATCCATATAAGTGGAGTCCTTACAGGCGAAAGAAATTCTGTTGCAGCCAGTGAGTGGAAGCCAGAAGTCAGCAGATACCAGAGGAGCAGACAAAAGGATAGAGAGGCTGCCGTATGCTGGAAGACCGCGGGAATGCTAAAGACTTGGGGAGAAAGCAAGTCCTGCCAACACCTTGATTTTTGCATTTCTATCTTCTGAAACTGTGAGACAGTAAATTCTTGTTATTTAAGCCAGTCTGTGGTATTTGCGATGGCAGCCATGGCAAACTAAAACAGCATCTCTTTAATCCGTCTACATCTGTGTACCCATGGCCTCTATGCTAGTTGAGACCACTGCTAATTCCTGTCTTGACTGGAACAATAGTTTCCAAACCAGTTCACCAGTTCAAAAATCCCTGGACCTCAAAGAGTTATCTACATTTGTTGTCTTTGAGTCCTGTCTCTCCTATACTCATTGCGCAGCACACTGCTCTCTATTTTTTCTCCCCATGACCCAAGTGAAACACTCTTTGAGAGCCACTAATTATCTCTTGTGACAGATTCAAATAAGCAATTATTAGTCCATTGGTAGACTGATCATGTCAATACCCATTTAAAACTATTCAATTAATCACTATGCTATTATGATGAAACCCAGTCTCCAGGAGTTTACTTACTGAAAATTTGCCACATGTATACCTATTATTTTTACTAAAACCCCTCTTACATGAAAGTAAATGAATATGAATGTATTACCTCATAAGGAAAAAAGACCCATACATTTTTAAAACATTAGAAATTGACATGAAGAATGGAAGTTGCAATCCAAATATATCCACAGGCTTCTTTTTAAGAAGTGAGACAGTTCATCTGTCTATAGGTAGGGTACATGGAAATATCAGACAGAGTGGGGTGGAGGGCTAAATACCTGTGTAGCGTTTAGCACCCCAACTGACCACTACACACCAAGATAACTACCCTCTTCTTTTCCTTTTTTCTCCCCTGCAGTCTGGAGAAGAATATTTTGGAAAACTGTTTTACCAGAAAGATTTCAGAACTCCAGCCAGCATAGAAATCAGAATGAACCATAGAGCAGGAAATAGACAAAATAAGTTAAAAATTACATATTGACCTGACTGTTTTCAGAATGCTGGTATTAGGGTGCACACTGTTCATGCAGAAAAATGGAGGACACTTATTCGAAGAAACTATCCATTATAGAGAAAATAACTACATATACTAATTGTCTAGTACCTAATGAGAAGGTGGCTTACCACCTGTTTTGATTCTCCTGGATACCAAAGCAAACACTATCCAATAGGTTGACAAACAATAGGAATTCATTCACTTGTGATTTTGACACAGGAGAAAGGAGAAGTCCAAATCAAGGATTCATCAAGGTGAACACCTGTTTTCTGGGACTGGCTGTTAGCAACCCTTGGTCCTTGGATTTTCTGTCCCATGGGAAAATACATGGCAGCCTCTGCTTCTCCCTTCTCTTGGTAATTTCATTGACATTCAACTTCTGGGTGCTCCCTGCGGCTCTCTTTCTTTCTTCCCAATGAGGCCTCAGTAATAGAAATAAGGCCCATCCTCATTCAATTGGGCCACATCTTATCTGAAGTAACCTCATCAAAAAGTCCTATTTACAATGGGTTCATGCCCACAGGAATGAATTAGATTTAACAAGTTTTTTGTTGTTGTTGGGTTTTTGAGGTACATAGCTCCAAACTACCACACCGTGCAATCAGATAGTGCTGAAATACTCTACCATACCTTTTTCCAGGCAGCTTCTACTGACAAATTTTGAGGTATAATCAAGCATTGCATTTAAGGAAAATCTTAAGAATTTTTACTAGGTATATTTCTCTGTCTAAATGATATAAACATAATTTAAGAATTAACAAAATACAAACTCTAAACTGTGGTTTATATGGACCTGAATGGTCTTCTATCTCTCCTCCCACTGTTTTCCTTTTCTGTACAAATTCCACATTTATCTATTCACACTAATGCACACTCATTTTTTCCATTCTCTCAATATTCCATGCTCATTCTTACTTCTGGGCCTTCCATTCGTTTTTAATTATTTTTTTTTCTTGGAAAAACCAATTGTAGCTCTTTTTCTCTGTAATTCTTAGTCATCCATTAGGTCTCAATTTCTCCCAACAAAAAATATGTATGCTCATATGTTCTCCCTGGTACCTTGTAATTCATATCTGATAGCATTTATCTAGAGAAGGAAAAGCAACTAATAGATAACCAGACTATTTGGTGATATCCATCAGTGGACTCTATTTCTATGTATCTGTTAACTGTACCCAGATATCTTGGTTATTCTGCTATACTTTATTTCTGACCCTAAACTTATCTTCCTTTTCTCTATGTGATTTTAGTGCATTGAACCATATCACGTTAATTTAGCTAATTTGTCCTTTTGAACTTGGCTGACCGTTGTGCTCTGGCTAAATGCTCCAGACAAAACTCTTACTCTAGCTTTTCAAGTTCATAGTTTTACCGCTCTCTATTGAATCCTGGGCTCCTAAGGCCATAACAGTTCACAAGTCTTCTCAATCAACCAACCAAAATTGTAATTTCCTGTCATCTCAGTTTTACTGGGTCATATGCTACCCTCTCATAATGGGTCATATGCTACCCTCTCATAACGACTATTGGAATTTCATTCCAAATAACACAAGTTTTGCAGTGTAAAAAAGAATCCCTCTCATGATCTTCTGTAGCACTACTTTGCCATAGATACTGTTTGACTGCTTGATGCATATTCTCAATATGCTGCAGATATATTATCAGTCTATAGTGCTTTGCAGGCTCAATAAATGTGCTCTATAATCACTTGAATATTATTTTATGAATGTGCTCTGAGGATGCAATTCATCAGAGCAGAGCAGTTTCTGGATCTATTTCTTGCAGTTCAGCAGCACTTTAAACAGATGCCCCCTATAGTTTTGAAGCAGTCAATGCACCTTGAAAGTAGGCTGACTTGTGGGAGGAATATTGTCACTGGGAATCAATGGGAAAGTTTCTTTGGCACAAATTTTCGAAGAAGTGGAATAAATGCTACATAAAGATTCATTAAATACTGAAGTAAATAAAAGTTGTATAATAAAATTAAAATATGAATTCTTATATACTTATGATTGAAATACTAGTGGTCAATGAAAGGGAATGATAAGGGGTCTAGGATGTATGAGTTTTTCCTCTTTTCTTTTTATTTCTTTTTCTGGAGTGATGGAAATATTCTAAACATGATCATGGTGATGAATACACTAATATGTCATGATATTGTGAGCCATTGATTGTATACCATGTATGGACTGTATGTGTGTGAAAATTTTTCAATAAAAATATTTAAAAAAAGTAAAAGTTCTATAATAAAATTAAAATATGAATTCTAATATGTTTATGAAATGTGACTAGCCCTATGAATATGTTTTCATTTATTATATGTTTCACATTGATGTGATGGAAACTTAATCAGTTTTATTAGAAATAAATCATGAGTTTTATAGTAATGAATTACTACAATTACTCATTTCTACAATACAGGTCAGTTATCATTTCTAAAAATGATCATTTTGAAATTTTATATCTGGAACTATATTATCAAACCAGGCCTGAAACTCATTAAACAGATGGTAAAATCTAATTTAACTGCCTTTAATGCTTCTTTTCTTTTTATCTTATAAAAGCAAATGAGCTTGTTAGCTTTTAATTATAAAAGTCTAATTTGAATTTGTTAGATATGTATAAAAAACAAGAGGGTTGCTAAATTCATTTTATTCTGATAACTTCCTATTGTATACATTCATTTTAAATTTAATATGAGGTTCTTTCAAGTATTTGCAAAATTATCTATTTAGAAAAGATGGTTAAGATTTCGAGAAAATAAATGTTTTAAAGGCATGTAATTGATCTTGAAATGAAGACCTTATATTTTAAGGGTTTTTAGTATTTGATTTGTACCCATTAAAATATATGCAAAGTTTAAACTTAAAATACATTAAAATTTGTTTTATAATTTCTCCTGTTACAAAGTCAGTGAAACATGCCTCAGACTTATCTAAAGTAAAACAAGTTATTTGTACTTAAATTTTAACTTAGATAATTCTATTCTATTTTTTTCATTGATGAGACTTGAGTAACTATATCATTATATATTATCCAAGAACATAATAGTAATACTTATATACTAATTTCAATGTCTGGTTCACAAATATGACTATAATTAGCAGCTGAATTTATCATGTTTCTTTGCTAATTCATTTAGCCATATTTTACCCAGTTTGTTTTAAAAGGGCCACATTACTTACGTTTAAAAATATATCTTAACCTGTAAATGTACTTTTTGTGTTACTAATAAAAGAAAAAATCAGAATACTGTCCTTTTAAAACAAACCTTTGTGTAAAATACCTTTTGAAATATCTTTTGACTATAATCTCCATTATGGTATAGGGTATACCTGCCTTTTCCTCATTTTGTTTAGCAAAGTGCATGAACATAAGAAATGTGCAACACATATTAATTTAATAAATGAATGAAATTCATAATTGATGTGAACACCATATATAAAATTTAAATGGATCTGGTCAGTAAATCTTCTTAATTATCATATACATGCATTAACTATCTAAAATCATTCTGATTACAAATTATATGCTTTTAGTCTGCGATTTTAACTTAAAAATTAGTTTATAAAGAACTGTAATGTTGAATTACTGTCTCTAAGAACTGACTGCCAATTGAAGTGTTCAATTGCGTGGCTTTCTCCCTTCAATTTTCCATTCCACTCATTCATCCCCTGAACAAATGTGTGCCTATTTTGTGCCAGGCTTAGTAAAAGATACAGCAAGCATTAATGATTAAATGAGGGAATTAATGAGAGTAATTATAGTCTAGAAACAATGACTACTGCAGAATGAACTAGTCTGCTTCTGCAGTAGGTGGTAGGGAAGGCTGAAGATATCATTTTGTCTTATTCAACAAATATTATTAAGGATTTGTTATAGATCAAGATATTTCCTAAGTAATGAATATACAAAAATGAATAATAAGACAGCGCCTGCTTGCCAAAAGCATTCTTATAATAAAAAGGTGAAGGAATTCACTTTGTAAGTTTTATAGTAAGTTTTCTGATTTAGCCTCAGAGAATCAGTGACAGTTCCAGGAAACTAGAAGGGATTCCTTTGGATGGAATGTAATATGAATTGCCAGGAGATATTAAATCCCTGGGTAAATGCAGCATTGCAGTGACATTTGCTTCAATGAGAGTTAGACATAATTTTATTTTAAAAGATATTGTGAGTCCTGTACAATAGATATGATGATTGAATAACCAAACTGTTGATACGTGGCACCTTTGCATTATATTGCCACAATAATTATTTGTAGAAAATCACACCAGCACTCAGTGGGATATATGAATAAGTTTTTTTTCTTGTTCGTTCTCTTGTGATTGGCTGCAATTCAGCTGATCTAGGTTGGGTTTGGCTGAGATTTGCTTGAAGTTGCAGCTTGTGTCCAATTCTGCTGCTTGCAAGCATCTGCCCTGTTCCTTGGATCACAACCTAAGGCATGCTACTCTGATGATGAAAGTCAGGAGTGCCAGGCCAACTGTTCATATTATATTCTCTAAGATTCTCCTTTGGCTAAATGAAAGTCACAAGGCAAACACCATAATCAAGCAGCGGGGAAGTACATCTCTCTCTGTTTTAGTTCCCCAGGTTCTGAAACAAGTGCTATCCAATGGGTTGGTTTAACAACAGGAATTTATTAGGCCACAGTTTCAGAGTTCAGAAGGCTTGCTTCCTTCTAGGGTTTGGTATCTTCTGGCTGGTCGGCAATCTTTGGAATCCCTTGGTTTTTCTGTCACATGGCAATGCACATGGTGGAGTCTTCTTTCAATTCCACATTCCGTTAACTTCAACTTTCTGGCTGTTGCCGGTGGCTTCTCTCTATGTGGCCTTCTCTATAAGGCCCCCTAGGTAATAGGACTAAGACCCATCCTGATTTTTCTTAATTGAAGTAATCTCATCGAAAAGTCCTATTTACAATAGGTTCACACCCAGAAGAATAGATTAAGATTTAAAACAGGTTTCTCTGGGTTCTATAACTCTAAACCACCATGCCCTCCTTCAGAGAGGAAAGGAGGGGAAGAAAGTGAATAATTGTTAAAAATTTAAAAATTGTCAAAGCTGGGCAGACCACGGTGGCTTAGTAGGCAGAGTTCTCAGCTGCCATGCCGGAGACCCAGGTTCAATTCCCGGTGCCTACCCATGCAAAAAAAAAAAAAAAAAAACTTGTCTGAGTTATCATTACCTTCTTTGAAGTCTTTAGCACAATACAGTAGGCATTGTTTTGGTTTGTTTAAATAAGGCTTTACGTAGACATAGAGCAATACACAAAAATATTTAGTTTCTTTCTCCTCATTCATGGAATTTCTACATATTTTTAACCACAATTAAATTTTTATGAGCTGTCTTTATGTGAAAATCTAAAAACTTTACACTTAGAATTTATTTGATTACGAAAGGCACATCAAAGTAAATTATCATGTAAGGCATATTTCTCAATATTTGTAAAGTTTGTGTTAATGTTAATATTTTGATAATGTTAATATAATAGATGTTTCTAACTCAGATACTGATTTATTTTAACAAACAAAAAATTAGACTAAATTACTGACAAAGAAATTACACTTAAAATACTAGTCTGAGCTACAAATGAGATTGGATTTTTTGTTAAGCATTTGGACCCTAATTATTTTGTTAGAGTTGGTTTGTTAAAGCATAATTGGTAACATTATCAGCAGAAAAACATGTTGTGTTATAATTAAATCATTTGAATATCATTTCTTGAGGTAATAAAATGCTGGATTTCTCAATTCATTAAAGTAGATATTTCTCTATAAATCCAATGTATTATCAGTAGTTTGTTTTTCTAGAAATGCTAGAAATTTTAGAATTCTTCATTTATATTGGAAACAATATGCTTTTCAAATATTGATGTACTGTATTTATCTATAAACATGCAGCACAATAGAAATATAGGATAATGAGAGTACTTGCAGACTTTTTGCATGTTCGTAATTACCAATAGCAAGATTTTTTGTCTTCAGAAAAAATATAGATGATTTTGGAAATCGGCTACCTCTAATTTTAACCTAGGAAATATTACTTATATTCTGAGGTCATATTTATAGGATACTGGTGTTTCCAAGCATAATGTATTATATTTTCTCCCATTAATATTCCATATAGAGCGTTTACTCAACCAAACAGTATAATAAAACTAATAGGATAGAGCAACTATTATAGATACCTTAGAGATCTCACTTCTCCTCCTTACCATGAAATTGATGACTGGTTTGGGGAGCCAGCCACTATAATCTAAAGCACATATTCTCCCTACAATAAATAGATCCATTCAAGTGAAATTAACTCAAGATAACTGATTTTGCGTATACTTGTGATTGTGAGTGTGTGTGGGCGTATATATGTGTGAAAAAATATATACACACAGGTATTTAGTCTCAATCTGCTTCATTACTCAGCTGTTAGGTTGAACTAAATGATCATTCTACTGTGTTTAAGAAAGATGTTTAAACTCATAAGGTCTCAAGAAGAACAAAAAACAAAAACACTTGATTTTTCCTAATACTCCGTCATTCATAAGCCACTCTCCTCCCCTTCACTGCCCCTTGCTAAACTTTGCTCTCAATATTTTCTCCAGTCAGAGACATTAATTGATGTTGTTGTGGCAAGAGACTTTAATAAACATTCAGTTTACCTGATTTTATCCAAATTTAATTTGTATACGATCGCCCTTATGAGATCAAGCAGAAAGAATTACAGAGACTCTCCTTCCATGTCACCATGAAATAAAGAAAAATGGCCATGTTTGGAAAATGGTCCAGCTCTTAGAATATCCCTTCATTAATGAAGTGGCTATGAATTATGTTTTAGTAAAGGGGGACAGAGTAAAGAGTCCCCAAAATTTGTTTGTTTGTTCTGGCAAGTGACTATTGGTCACGTTGTAAATCTCAAGTTTACAAAAGAACCCCATGCTGGTACAGACATGGGGCTGGGGGAGAAACTTAATTATGCTCAAGGTTTTAAAATGAAGCCAGAGAAAAAGTTCCAGCTGCTGACAATCTATGGGAGGCAACCTCTGGAAACAGGTACCCAGGGAACTCCTGAAAACTCTCCTCTGAACCTACATCCCTGGGCTTTCAGGACTCTTCACCATGTTTTCCTGGTTTAAAACATTAATCCATTGTCACAAAATCAATTTAAAAATAATATACAGAAAATAAAATTAAAGGCTTTATTGTCACTGCATGTCTGAGATGTAAGGAGCAAAGATGAAAGATGTGAAAAGGGAGAGTAAGGAGAGCTAATATGAAAGGGAAGGGTCATAATGTTTAGCCAGTTTCTTAAATATTTTAATGCAGAGAAATAGTATCACAGAATGTCTCCTAAACACTAATCTCACAAATGTGGCAGGTAGCATTATTTTAATAGTAATGTTACAGTAAATAGTTTGAAACTGTTTTTCTTAAAAAGATATGAGATGTATTCATTACTACAAAATATTCCTTAAGTGTCAAAAGAATTTAAAATTTTCAAGGCAAATAGTCACTAAAGTAGAAGAAAACCCACAGATTATGCATAATTCTTCTTTAAAAAGGGAAATGTACTTTTTTTGTTATTTTTTTCTTTTGTTAATTCACCATTTGAGTTGATATTATATGCAAGGACGTCATCTTATCTTTTAAAAAATTTAATTAACAGAATTTATTGTTTTAATGCAGCTTCAGGTTTACAGAAAGTAACAAGCAAATGATACACTCTTATATCTAACAAGCAAATGATACACTCTTATATCTCCCCTGCTCCCATTTTTCCCTGTCTCCCTACATTCCACATTAATGTCTTACCTTTGTTACAGCTGAATCAAAATTGATACTATTTTTTTAAAAAAATCAGTATGTTTTATATCCTTTTAGAGTTCTGGTTGGCTTGCCTACTCTGTTGTAGAGAATCTATCAACTGAAATCTTAATTTCTTCTTCTTATGAATTTAGTAATTAAAATGGACACTAATCCACAAATTATTCTTTTCTCTTTATTGATTATATAGATTATCATAGATTATCTCTATGATAATGCACATAGATTGCATTATCTATATCTTAATTTTCAACATAAGCTTCTAGCACAATCTTTCACATTTCATTACTATAAGCAGATGTGAATTTTATTCTTTTCCCTTTTCATCAAACAGTTACCTCATTTGAGATTCTTCATTTGGTTTCATTTAGCTCTTTTTTGATGGTAGATACATCTGTTGCTACCTGTATGTGATTGTCATTTTAATAGATTGCCTTATGAGCTGTAACAACAATAGTGGTACATTTTCCTATCGTTCCTTTATTATTGTTTCACGTATACTTGTTTTTAAGAAATCGAATTGGAATATCATGTTAGATTTGCTTTTTACCTCTCCAGAA
>PVIY010048221.1:0-17414 GCA_004026745.1 Myrmecophaga tridactyla | reverse complement strand
TGAAATGTCCCTCTTGAGACTGAATGACAGTATGTTGTTTCTCAAACTGGCCATTACAGTTCCAATCATCTCTGAAACTAGAGCACTGAAGGTCATGTCTTGTAAGTCTTTCCATTATCTCCCACTGGGCTGATTCTATTTCATAAATTTCATTCTTCAGAAATAATTTCTTGGTCTCACATCTTGATTCCAGTACTGAAAGAAAATAGGAAAGCAATCACTCACATTTTTCCTGTTACAGAACTGAAATTTTAATTTAAATGGGAAAATTAAACTGGATTTTTAAAAATGGACAAGAAAAGAAGAACAATATAAGAGTGGTAACATAGTAAGATAGGGTAGTGATCAGAGGCACAAAACAGATCTTAATAAATTTAAAAAGACTGAAATTATTAAAAACACTTTCTTTAATCAAAAATAGAAAGAACCTGGAAATCAATTACTACCAGAGAATTGGAAATTTCATAAGCATATGGAGGTTAAACAACATACTCATAATCTGTGGGTTAAAGTAGAAATTGCAAGAGAAATCAGTAAATATCTTGAGACAAATGAAAATGAGAATGCAACATATCAAAACTTATGGGATGTAGTGAAAGTGGTGCTGAGAGAGAAATTTATAGCCCTAAACACCTACATTAAAAAAGAAAAAAGAACTAAAACCAGAGATCTAATTGAGCAATTGGAGAAGAAGAGCAGCAAACCAATCCCAAAGCAAGCAGAAAAAAATTTAAAAAGCTGAACGGTATGATGTGTAAAACCCAAAGGGCAAAATGACAGAAGAAAGTACTGCCTTTACAGTAACAACACTAAATGGTAATACACCATATCAACAAATCAAAGGAGAAAAACCACATGATCATCTTGATTGATGCAGAAAAGTTATTTGACAAAATTCAGCATCATTTCTTGTTTAAAACACTTCAAAGGATAGAAATAGAAGGGAACATCCTCAACATAGTAAAGGGAATATATGAAAAGCCCATGGCTAACATCATCCTCAATGGGGAAAAACGGAAAACTTTCCCCCTAAGGTCAGGAACAAGACAAGGATGTCCACTATCATCATTGTTATTCAACATTGTGTTGGAAGTTCTAGTTTCTTGTCACTTAGACAAGAAAAATTAATATAAGTCATCAAAATTGGAAAGGAAGAAGCAAAACTCTGTTTGCAGATGATATACTATATGTCAAAAACCCTGAAAAATCCACAGCAAAACTTCTAGAGCTAATAAATGAGTACAGCAAAGAGGCAGGTTACAAGATCAACACTCAAAAATCTGTGGTGTTTCTATACACTGGTAATGAACAATCTGAGGGGGAAATCAAGAAAAAAATTCCATTTACAATTGCAACGAAAAGAATAAAATATTTAGGAATAAATTTAACTAAATAGACAAAAGACATACAAAGAAAACTGCAAGAAATTGTTAACAGAAATCACAGAAGACCTAAATAGATGGAAAGGCATACCGTGTTCATGGATTGGAAGACTAAATATAATTAAGATGTCAATTCTACCTAAATTGATTTACAGATTCAATGCAATACCAATTAAAATCCCCAAAACTTACTTTTCAGAAATAGAAAAACCAATAACCAAATTTATCTGGAGGGGCAAGGTGCAGCTAAATATATCCTGAGAAAGAAAAATGAAGTTGGAGGCCTCACACTACCTGACTTTAGGTGTATTATGAAGCTACAGTGCTCAAAACAGTATGGTACTGGCATAAAGATAGATATCCTGATCAATGGAATAGAATGGAATGTTCAGATATAAACCCTCTCATCTATGGAGAATTGATCTTTGACAAGGCAGTCAAGCCAACTCACTGGGACAGAACACTCTCTTCAATAAATGGTGAGAAAGAAACTGGATATCCATATGCAAAAGAATGAAAGAGGAGCCACATCTCACACCCAATACAAAAATTAACTCAAAAATCGTTCAAAAACCTAAATATTAGCTCTGAGACCATAAAACTGTTAGAAGAAAATCTAGGGAGATATCTTATAAATCTTATAATAGGAGGTGGTTTCCTAGACCTACACCCAAAGAACAAGCACTGAAGAAATAAATAAATAAATGGGAACTCCCCTGTTCTAGTTTGCTAGCTGCTGGAATGCAACACACCAAAGATGGATTGGCTTTTAATAAAAGGGGATTTATTTTGTTAGTTCTTCAGAGGAAAGGCAGCTAACTTTCCACTGAGGTTCTTTCTTACATGGAAGTCACAGGATGGTCTCTGCTGGTCTTCTCTCCAGGCCCCTGGGTTCCAACAACTTTCCCCGGGGTGACTTCCCTTTGCATCTCCAAAGGCCTGGGCTGAGCTGCAAGTGCTGAGATGAGGAATGCCGAGCTGCTTAGGCTGTGCTACGTTGTGCTGTCCCATTTAAGCAACAGCCAATTAAGTCAAACGTCACTCATTGCAGCAGACACACCTCCTAGCTGACTGCAGATGTAATTGGCAACAGATGAGGTTCACGTACCGTTGGCTTATGTCCACAGCAACAACACTAGGTATGCTCACCTGACCAAGTTGACAACTGAATCTAACTAACACATGCCCCAAATTAAACACCTTTATGCATCAAAGAACTTCATCAAGAAAGTAAAAAGCAATGGGAGACAATATTTGGAAATGATATATCAGATAAAGGTCTAGTACCCACAATATATAAAGAGATCGTTCAACTCAATAACAAAAGACAGACAACCCAATTACAAAATGGGCAAAAGACTTGAACAGACACTTCTCAGAAGAGGAAATACAAATGGCCAAAAGGCACATGAAGAGATGCTCAACTTCCCTGGCTATTAGAGAAATGCAAATCAAAACCACAATGAGATATCATCTCACACCCTCCAGAATGGCCATTATCAATAAAACAGAAAATGACAAGTGCTGGAGAGGATGTGAAGAAAGAGGCACACTTATCCATTGTGGGTGGGAAGGTCCAATGGTACAACCACTGTGGAAGGCAGTTTGGCAGTTCCTCAGGAAGCTAAATATAGAATTGCCATATGACCCGGCAATACCATTGTTAGGTATCTACTCAGAGGACATGAGGGCAAGGACACAAGCAGACATTTGCACACCAATGTTTATAGCAGCATTATTTACAATTGTGAAGAGATGGAAACAGCCAAAATATCCACCAACAGAAGAGTGGCTAAACAACCTGTGATATATACATGCTATGGAATTTTATGCAGCTGTAAGACAGGATAAAGTTATGAAGTATGTAACAACATGGATGGACCTTAAGGACAATATACTGAGTGAGATTAGCCAGAAACAAAAGGACAAATACTATATGGTCTCACTGATATGAATTGACATTAGTGAATAAACTTGGAGAATTTCATTGGTAACAGAGACCATCAGGAGATAGAAATACGGTAAGATGTTGGGTAACTGGAGCTGAAGGGATGCAGATTGTACAACATGCCTGACTGTAAAAACCCAGAAATGTATATCACAATACTACCTAATTGTAATGCAATTATATTAAAGCACCGAATGGAGCTGAATGTGAGAATGATAGAGGGAGGAGGGCTGGGTGCACAAATGAAATCAGAAAGAAAGAGATGGTAAAGACTGAGATGGCATAATCTAGGAATGCCTAGAGTGTATAATGATAGTGACTAAATGTACAAATTTTAAAAATTGTTTTTCCATGAGGAGGAACATAGGAATGTCATTACTGTAGAGTGTTGAAAATTGATAGCAATTAATATTTAAAATTTTTAACTTATGTGTGAGACTAAAGCAAAAAATGTTTATTTGGTACAAAATTTATATTTTGACTAGTGCATTTCCTAATATAACTTATAAAGACAGCTTAATTGAACACCATAAGTACATGGAACTTTAGTAGGGCATGAGATTTTGTAGGTTTGTCCAGAGTGATGCCCCGATAAATCCCAGAGTGATTTGATCAGTGAGTGGAAAAGTATTTGCAAAGTCCCCTTTGGGGAATGGTGAGAACGGGGGAAAATTCAACCTCCCCAAGTTGAATTCTTGATATTCTCACAAGCAGTGTGGACAACCAAAGCTGTAGGCTGAGCCCCCAGTCTTGGGGTTTGTTCATATGAAACTTAACCCCACAAAGGATAGGACAAACCTGGTTAAAATTAGGCCTAAGAGTCACCCCCAAGAGAGCCTCTTTTGTTACTCAGATGTGGCCTCTCTCTCCAGCCAACACAACAAGCAAACTCACCACCCTCCCCCTGTCTATGTGGGATATGACTCCCAGGGTTGTGAACCTTCCTGGCAATTTGGGACAGAAATCCTAGAATGAGCTGAGATTCAGCATCAAGGAATTGAGAAAACCTTCTCGACCAAAAGGGGGAAGAGCAAAATGAGACAAAATAAAATGTCAATGGCTGAGAGATTCCAAACAGAGTCGAGAGGTTATCCTGGAGGTTATTCTTATGTATTAAATAGATATCATCTTGCTAGTCAAGATGTAATGGAGAGGCTGGAGGGAACTGCCTGAAAATGTAGAATGGTGTTCCAGTAGCCATGTTTCTTGATGATGATTGTATAATGATATAGCTTTCACGATGTGACTGTGTGATTGTGAGAACTTTGTGTCTAATGCTCCTTTTATTACCTTATCAACAGATGAGTAAAACATATGAAATAAAAATAAATGATAGGGGGAACAAATGTTAAAATAAACTTAAATTGAAATGCTAGTGATCAATGAAAGGGAGGGGTAAGGGATATAGTATGTATAATTTTTTTCTGCTGTCTTTTTATTTCTTTTTCTGAATTGATGCAAATATTCTAAGAAATGATCATGATGATGTATATGCAACTATGTGATAATATTATGAATTACTGATTATATACGTAGAACAGAATGATCATATGTTAGGAATGTTTGTGTTTCTTTCCTGTCATATTTTTTTAATTTAAAAATTTTAAAAGAAGAGTTTAGTTCTCAGCTTATTTCTTTCCTGATGCATTTTCACTATAAGCTGCAAGGAGAAACCAGGCTGCACTTTCCACATTTAATTTGGAAATCTCTTCAGCTAAATAGCCAAGTTCATAGCTTTTAAAATCTGCCTTCCACTTAAAACCAGTAGTCAATTTTGCCAGATTCTTTGCCACTTTAAAATAAGTATTACATTTCTTCCATTTTGCAATGTCCCATGCATAATTTCTATCTAAGGGCTTCTGAGAGGTATTTTTAGAGTCCATGTTTCTAACAACAGTCTTAGCATTCTAGGCCTTCTCTATCAAGCTCTTCATAACTCTTCCAAAATCTTCCCCTAATCCATTTAAAAAGCTATTCCAACATGTTTGATATTTGCAAACCAGAACACCCCCACTTCTCTGGTACCAAAATCTGTTTTAGTTTGTAAGCTGCCAGAATCCAATATGCCAAAGATGGAATACTTTTAAAAGAGGAATTTATTAAGTTGTAAGTTTACAGTTCTAATGCCATGAAAATGTCCAAACTGAGGCATCCAGGTAAGATACCTTGATTCAAGAAACATTGATGTAAGGGCACATGGTGATGTCGACTAATTTTCTCTTCTCATCTCATAATGTTTCCCCAGGGTGTTTTCCTTATGCATGTCCAAAGGTGTTGTGTGAAAGAATGTGATATTTGTGGCCACTCTATTTAGAGGCTCAGATTCATGAACAACATAGACTTCAGGTATATAAAAACAGAATTTATTAAGATATTAATTAAAAGATTGTTAGAAATGATACATAGTTACATCACCAGATGGGAAAGCACTAACACCTGAAGAGGAGCACTGGAGAATCTCAGAGACAGCATTCAGGGTCTGACTGGTAAAAATCCACAGCAGAGTGTCCTCTTCCAAGATAAGATTTTTTCTCTCTCTCTCTCTCTCATGAGATTCTTTAATTCAATAGCTTGCATGCAGTTTATATGGTATTTTTACACAATTGTGGCTGGATTCCAATTAGCCTACATGACTGGGCTTAGGTGGTCCTCTGGGAACTGGTTAGGGAGTGAGAGGAGTTTCCTGGGACCTAGATTACTTCATCAAAGTACATCTCCTTCTGGGAGGATAGCCAGTCCTCCCAGCTAGAGTGCACATTTCAACAATTTATTACCAAGGTCATTTAATGCAATATCAGTTGAGCAGAATAGACTCTACTAATTTAGTTTTCTCTTTCAAAAGGTCTCTGGCTGTGTGGGCTCTGTTGGTTCTAAAGCTTTTTCCAAAATGGTTCACTCTTAAAGGGCTCCAGTAAGCAATCCTATCTTGAACAACTGGGTGGGTCACATCTCCATGGAGACAGTAAAAAAGATCCCACTCAGCAATATTGAATGAGGTTAAGGACATGGCTTTTCTGGGGCACGTAATATCTTCAAGTCACTACAATATGCTACTGAAAATTTAGGCTGTAGACATAACCTGGTTCTAAACCTGGTCTCATATAGTAGGTGAAAGTCTAGAGTAAATACACTATTATCTTTTACCCTGTGTTCTGATTTACCTTAGATCAAGTCAGATTGGCTTAGCTTTTTAAAATATTTTTATTATGAACAACAAACACACATTCTTGACATACAAACCTTCTTGACATGGTTACAATCAGTGGCTCACAATATCATTACATGGTTGTGTATTCATCACCATGATCATTTTTTTGAACATTTGCATCTCTCCAGCAAAAGAAAGAAAAAAGAAAAACTTATACATGCCATACCCCTTACCCCTCCCTCTTATTGATCACTAGTATTTCAATCTACTCAATTTATTTTAACCTTTGTTCCCCCTATTATTTGTTTAATTTTTATCCATATTTTTCACTCATCTGTCCATACCATAAATAAAAGGAAGATCAGACACAAGGTTTTCACTATCACACAGTCACATTGTGAAAGCTATATCATTATACAATCATCTTCATGAAACATGGCTACTGAAACACAGCTCTACAGTTTCAGGCACTTCCCTCTAGCCACTATTATACCATGAACTAAAAAGGGGATAGCTATATAATGCATAAGAATAACCTCCAAGATAACGTCTCAACTCTGTTTGAAATCTGTCAGCCACTGACACTTTATTAATTTTTATTTTTTTAATAGATTAATGCCTATTTTTGGTCTATTAAAGATGCTAGGATATGAAATACCAGAAATGGGTTGACTTTTACAATGAAGATTTATAAATTTACAAGCTACAGTTCTTAGGGTGAACATATCCCAATTAAGGCATCAACCGGATGATACCTGGACTCTGAAGATAGGCTGCAGACATCCAGGACACCTCTGTCACACCGGAAGTCACATGGCTGGCATCTGCTGGTCCTTCATACCTGGGTTTCATTGCTCTCAGCTTCTGGTTCCAGTGGCTTCCTACTTGTGTCCTCTCTTAGTTTCTCCAGGGCTTTTCTCTCTAAGTTCTCTTGGTGTTTTCTGTCCTTTATCTTCTCTTAAAGGACTCCAATAAAAGGATTAAGACCCACCTTATATGGGGTAGGTCAAATCTCAAATTAAAATAATCTAACCAAAAGGTCCCACCCACAACAGGCAGGTCTGCACACACAAGAATGGATTAAAAGAACATGGCCTTTTCTGGGATATATAATAGCATCAAACCAGCACAAGCCCCAATATATCTAATTTCATTATGTATAAATGGATTAAAAATTTTTAAATATTTTTATTACAAACAACCCACAGACATACCAACATTCTTGACATACAATCATTCCTGATATACACACATTCTTGACATGGTTACAATCAATGGGCTCACAATATCATCACATAGTTGTGTATTCATCACCATGATCATTTTGTTTGAACATCTGCATCTCTCCAGCAAAAGAAAGAAAAAAGAAAAAACTCATGAATGCCATACCCCTTACCCCTCCCTCTCATTGACCACTAATATTTCAATCTATTCAATTTATTTTTAACCTTTGTTTCCCCTATTATTTGTTTATTTTTCATCCATAGTTTTTACTCATCTGTCCATGCAATAGATAAAAGGAGTAGCAAACACAAGGTTTTCACAATCACACAGTCACATTACAAAAGCTATATCATTATACAATCATCTTCATGAAACATGGCCACTGGAACAGAGCTCTACATTTCAGGCACTTCCCTCTAGTCACCCTAATACAGCATAAACTAAAAAAGGGATATCTATATAATACATAAAAATAACCTCCAGGATAACCTCTCAACTCTGTTTGAAATCTCTCACCCAAAGACACTTTATTTTGTCTCATTACTCTCTTCCCCCTTTTGGTTGAGAAGTTTCCCTCAGTCCCTTAATGTTGAGTCCCAGCTCATTCTAGGATTTCTTTCCCATGTTGCCAGGGAAGTTTACACCCGTGGGAGTCATGTCCCACATTGGGAGAGGAGGGCATTGAGTTCACTTGCCATGTGAACTGGGAGAAAGGCCACATTTGTGCAACAAAAGAGGTTCTCAGGGGGGTGATTCTTAGGCATAATTTTCAGTAGGCTTAGCCCATCCTTTGTTGGGATAAGTTTCATAGGGGCAACCCCAAAGATTGAGGGTTTGGCCTATTGCTTTGGTTGTCCCCACTGCTTGCAAGAATATCAGGCACTCTCTAAATGTGAAAGCTGAATTTTTGCCTCTTTCTCCCCATTCCCCCAAGGGGATCCTGCAAATACCTCTTTATTCACTGTTCAAATCACTCTGGGGTTTATGGGGGCATCACACTAACCTGGACAAACCAATAAAATCTCATGTCCTATTCAAGATTCCATGTACTTATGGTGTTCAATTAAACTGTCCATATAAGTTAAATTAAGAAATACACTAGTCAAAATATAAATTTTGTACCAAATAAACATTTCTTGCTTTAGTCTCACACAGAATTTGAAGTTTTAAAATACAAATGACCATCTATCTTCAACACCCTGCAATATTCCTTTGTTCTTCCTCATGTAAATACATTTTTTAATTTGTACATTTAGTCACTATCATTGTGCATTCTAGGTATTCCTAGATTATACCACCTGTCTTTATCATCTATCTTTTCATTTGGTTTCATTTGTGCCCCCAGCCCACCTCCCTCTATCATTCAGTTTCATTCAGTGTACTTACATTATGGTGCTACAATCAGGTAGTATTGTGCTACCCATTTCTGAATTTTTACAGTCAGTCCTGTTGCATAATCTGTCAAATTGGCTTAGTTTCTAACTCTAATTAAGACCTGATCTCTTTTTCAGTTACCTTAACTATTCTATTTAGCAATGCTAACTTTCAGGGCTGCAGCACTCCATATCTGGGTCTTAGGTGTCACAGAATTATTCAAAGTTCCAGGGAATACCAGCAGATATATAGCTCAGTGTCTCAGAATCTAGAAATACATTTACAACTTTGACTAAGTGTGGCTGCTATAAGGACTTAAAATCTAGGCCCCAATTTTCTTATAAGTATTTTCTGAAAGAGACCATAGCATGTTTGTTCTTTTGTTTCTGGCTTATTTTGCACAACACATTGTCCTTAAGGTTTATTCAATTCATTACATGCCTCTCGATGTCCTTCCCTTTGGTAGCTGCTCCATATTTCATCATAAATATATCACAGTTCACCAATCTGCTTCTGAGTCATTGTACCCTTTGGCTCCCTTGATCTACTAAGCATTGTGGATAATGTCCAAAATAAACAAACCATATCTTACAGAGTTCTCACTTGGTTGCCCGATCAACAGCACTCTCAATTTTAGACAATTTTCATTGGCCATAGTGACAAAGAACTGACAAACACAGCATCACTAATTAGCAAATCAAAACTACTCCCTTATCACTTGTACCCTACAATTAGTTTCCCCTGGAATTGCTGTGGTAGTGTTAATATATTCCTGTAGATATTGGCTATAGAATGTCTTTTTAGTTTTCACCCATACCCCTCTACTCTTGACTTTTTGTCCACTATCAAACCTTTGAAATAGTTCATGAAAGAACTTATTTATAATTGTAGACTTAATCAGTGGGATACATGGCAATATACATCTCCTTTCAATCATATTCACCTTCCATATGTAATTTTACATATAACCCTGCTAGTTAGTTACCATCTCTTTCATTTAAGTTCAACCTCAATGGGCAGCCTTTCTCCCATTTCTACCTTTAGTGTACCTCTAGATCTGCTATATTCTACAGTGTATCCTCTGAGATAAACTTTACCAGAGACATAGTAGCAAAATCATACAGTATCTATCTTTTTGCGTTTGACTTATTTCACTCAGCATTATGTCCTCAAGGTTCATTCATGTTGTCATATGCTTTGAGACTTCATTTCATCTTACTGCTGCATAATATTCCATCTAATGTATACAACATTTTGTTTATCTACTCATCTATTGATGGGCACTTGGATTGTTTCTATCTTTTGGCAATTCTGAGTAGTGCCACTATGAACATCACTTTTCAAATGTCTGTTTGTGTCACAGCTTTCATCTCTTTGGGGTATATACCTAGTATTGGTATTGCCATTGGTATATGTCAACTCAATATTTAGTTTTCTGAGGAATCGCCAAACTGTATTCCACAGTGGCTGTATCATTATACCTTCTCACCAACAGTAAGTGTTCCAATTTCACCACATCCTCTCCAACATTTCTAGTTTTCTATTGGTGTAAGAGCAGCCATTCTTGTAGGTGTGAGGTGATATCTCATTGTCATCTCGATTTGCATTTCCTTTACAGGTAATAAAAATGAGCATGCCTTCATTTGCTTTTTAGCCATCCATACTTGCTCTTCAGAAAAGTGTCTATTCATAGCTTCTGTCCTTTTTATAATAGGGCTATTGTTCTTTTGTTGTTGAGCTATACAATTTCTTTATGTTTAATAGATATGAAGCCTTTAACTGATATGTTTCCAAATGTTTCCTCCCACTGAGTTGGCTGCCTCTTCACTTTGTTTGTTTGTTTTTAATTTTTGTTGATAAAACTAAACAACATAAGAACACAAACATTCTTAACATATGAACATCCCATACTTGGTGTGCAACCAATGGATCTTTACCTTTTTGACAAAGTCCTTTGAGGTACAGAATCTTTTGATCTTAAGTAGTTCCCATTGTCTATTTTTTCACTGCTTGTGCTTTATGTGTAACATTTAAGAAGCAACCTCCTATCACTAGATCCTGAGAATGTTTCCCTGCATTTTCTTCTAGAAGTTTTATGTTACTGGCTCTTTGTTCTAGTTTGCTAGCTGCCAGAATGCAATACACCAGAAATGGAATGACTTTTAAAACAAGAATTTAGTAAGTTGCTCATTTATAGTTCTTGGGCTGAGAAAATGTCCCAGTTAAAACAAGTCTATAGAAATGTCCAATCTAAGGTATCCAGGGAAAGATACCTTGGTTCAAGAAGGCTGATGAAGTTCAGAGTCTCTCTCTCAAGTGAGAAGGCACATGGTGAACAGGGTCAGGGTTTCTCTCTCATTTGGAAAGTCATGTGGCAAATATGGCATCATCTGCTAGCTTTCTTTCCTGGCTTCCTTTCATGAAGCTCCATGGGAGGTGTTTTCCTTCTTCATCTCCAAAGATTGCTGGCTGGTAGACTCTCTGCTTCTCATGGCTATGTCATTCTCTTCTCCAAAATGTTTCCTGTTTTACAGGATTCCAGTAAACTAATCAAGACCCACCCAAATGGGTGGGTACATGTCTCCACCTAATCCAGTTTAACAACCACTCTTGATTGAATTACATCTCCAGGGAGATGACCTAATTACAGTTTCAAACATACAGTACTGAATAGGGATTAGAAGAAACAGCTGCCTTTACAAAGTGGGATTAAGATTAAAACATGGCTATTCTAGGGGACATATATCCTTTCAAACCAGCACACTCTTACATCTAGGTTTTTAATCCATTTTAAATTAATTCTTATATAGGGTATAAGGTAGGGGTCCTCTTTCATTCTTTTGGCTACTGATATACAAATCTCCCATTCCCATTTATTGAAAATACTGTTCTGTCCCAGTTCAGTGGATTTTGGGGCCTCATCAAAGATCAATTGTCCATAGTTTTGTTGGTCTATCTCTGCACTCTCAATTTTATTCCATTGGCCAATACTTCTATCTTTGTGCCAGTACCATGCTATTGTGACCACTGTAGCTTTATAGTATGCTTTAAAATCAAGAAGTGCTCTTCCTTTTTAGGATATCTTTAGCTGTTCAGGGTCTCTTTCTCTTACAATTGAATTTGACAACTAGCTTTTCCAAGTCTTCAATGTAGGTTGTTGGAACTTTGATTGGTATTGTATTGAATCTGTACATGAATTTGGGTAGAATTGACATTTTAACAATATTCAACCTTCCTATCCATGAGCATGGAATGTCTTTCCATCTATTTAGGTTATTTTTCATTTCTTTTAGCAATGTTTTCTTGTTTTCTGTATACAATTTCTTGACATCCCTTGTTAGGCTTATTCCTAGATACCTGATTCTTTTGGTCACTATTTTAAATGGATTTTTTTTTCCATAATTGTCCCCTCAGATAGGTCTTGTGTATAGAAACATTACTGATTTTGTACATTAATCTTGTATCCCACCAATTTGCTGAATTTGATTATTAGCTCAAGTAGCTTTGTCATAGATTTCTCAGAGTTTTCTAAGTATAGGATCATGTCCTCTGCAAATAATGAAAGTTGTACTACTTCCTTTCTGATTTGGATACCTTTTATTTATTTTTCCTGTCTAATCACTCCAGCTAAGATTTCTAGTAAAATGTTAAATAATAGCGGTGGCAACGGGCATTGTTGTCTCATTCGCAATCTTAGGGGGGATACTTTCAGTCTCTCACTATTAAGTATGATGCTGGCTATGAGTTTTTCATATATGTCTTTTATGATATTGAGGAAGTTTCCTTCTATTCCTACCTTTAGAAGTGTTTTTATCAGGGGAAAGGATGCTGAATTTTGTCAAATGCTTTTTCAGCATCCATTGATATGAACGTGTGATTTTTGCCTTCCATTTTGTTAATGTGCTGTATTACATTAATTGATTTTCTGTATTGAAGCACTCTTGCATTCCTGGTATAAACCCCACTTGGTCGTGATGTATAATTCTTTTATGTGTCATTGGATTTGCTTTGCTAGTATTCTGTTGAGAATTTTTTGCATCTGTGTTCATTGAAGAGATTGGTCTGTAGTTTTCTTTTCTTGTAATGAATTATCCAGTTTTTGTATTTAGAGGGATGTAAGCTTCATAAAATAACTTAAGTAGTGTTCCTTTTTCTCAATTTTGTATAAGAGTTTGAACAGGATTGGCATTAATTCTTTTTGGAATGTTTGATAAAATCACCCTGTGAAGCCTTTTGGTCATGGACTTTTCTTTGTGGAAATATTTTTGATGACTGATGGAATCTTTCTATTTGTAATTGGTTTATTGAAATCTTCTATTTCTCCTTGAATCAGTATAGGTAGTTGATGTGTTTCTAGGAATTTTTCCATGTCATCTAAGTTGTCTAGTTTGTTGGCATATACTTGCTCATACTATTCTCTTATGATTTTTTTGTCCTGGATCCATAATGACCGCCCCCTTCTGATTTATGATTTTGTTTATTTGCACCCTCTCTCTTTTTTCTTTGTCAGTCTAGCTAGGGGCCCATCAATTTTACTGATTTTCTCAAGAACCAACTTTTGGTTTTGTTGATTCTTTCTATTGTTTTACTTTCAGTTTGTATATTTCTGTTTTAATCTTTGTTATTTCTCTTCTTTATTTGCTTTGGGGTTAGTTTGCTGTTCTCTCTCTAAATTCACCAGGTGAGCTGTTAAGTCCTCAATTTTTGCTTGTTCTTGCTTTTAAATACAGGTATTTAGGGAATAAATTTCCCTCTCTAAAAGCACTACCTTTGCCACATCCCTTAAGTTCTGATATGTTGTATTCTCATTATCATTATCTCCAGACATTTACTGATTTCCCTTGCATTTTCTTCCTTGACCCACTGATTATTTAAGAGTGTGTTGTTTAATCTCCATATATTCATGAAAGTTGTGGTTCTTTAGTAATTACTAATTTCCAGCTTCATTCTGTTGTGGCCAGAGAAAGTGTTTTGGATAATTTCGATCTTATTAAATTTATAAATACTCATTTTCTGTCCCAGCACATGGTCTTCCCTTGGGAACATTCCATGTGCACTAGAGAAGAATGTATATCCTGGAGTTTTGGGGGTGTAATGATCTAAATATGTCTATTAGGTCTAATTCACTTATTACATTGATTACCTTCTCTATTTCCTTGTTGATCTTTTTGTCTTGTTGTTTCATCTATAGTGGAGAGCGGTGTATTGAAGTCTCTGACTATTATTGCTTAAACATCTATTTCTTCTGTCAGTTTCACCAAGGTTTGCTTCATGTATTTTGGAGTTCCTTGGGTGGGAGGATACACATTGATGATTGTTATTTCCTCTTGGTGAATTGTCTTTTTTATTAATATGTAATGTCCTTCTTTGTCTCTAATGATGTCTTTACATTTAAAGTCTATTTTATCTTATATCAGCACAGCTACTCCTGATTTCTTTAAGTTACAGCCTACAAAGAACATCTTTTTCCACTTTCACTTCCAATCTATTTGTGTTCCTGGGTCCAAGATGTATCTCTTGTAAACAGCATTTAGATCACTTATATATTTTAATCCTTTCTGCAATCTGTATTTTTTAATTGGTGAGTTTAGTCCATTAACATCCAAAGTTTTTACTATAAAAGCAGTTCTTGAATCTACTTTTATCCTTTTGTTTTTATTTGTCAGATCTACATTTTTTTTCCTTCTCTCTCTTTCTTTTTATTATCTATATGCTGTATGGCAGGGTCACATTTCATTCTTTTACCACATGAATATCCTGTTATTGCAGCACCATCTGTTGAATTTTCGGTTTGTTTTTGTTGGTTTCTTTGTTTGTTTTGGAAGGAAGTGCATGGACCAGGGATTGAACCCAGGTCTCCCTCATGGCAGGCAAGAATTCTACAACTGAACTAAACGTGCACCCCATCTTCTCTCTCTCTTTATTCTTTAAATTACCATTACTGGTACTTTTCAATTCGGTGCCTTCCTCCAGACCTCCCTCTTCTTTCTTTCTTTCCTTTTTTTTTTTTTTCAGCTGACAGGACTCCCTTTAGTATTTCTTGTAGGGCAAGTCTCTTGTTGGCTCATTCCCTCAGTTTGTCTTTGGAGGTTTTAATATCTCTCTCAATTTTCTTTTTAAAGTAACCTCCGTTTTAATTTTTTTGTTTATTTTTATTTTTTTAAATACAAAAAAAACCAAATAAAGGCAAACATTCCTATTTTGATCATTCCGCTCTACATATATAATCAGTAATTCACAATATCATCACATATTTGCATATTTATCATCACGCTCATTTCTTAGAACATTTGCATCAATTCAGAAAAAGAAATAAAAAGACAACAGAAAAATAAATAAAACAATAACAGAAAAAAAAGATTATACATACCATACCCCTTACCCCTACCTTTCATTGATCACCAACATTTCAAACTAAATTTATTTTAACATTTGTTCCCCCTATTATTTATTTTTATTCCATATGTTCTATTCATCTGTTGACAAGGAAGATAAAAGGAGCATCAGACAGAAGGTTTTCACAATCACACAGTCACATTGTGAAAGCTATATCATTATACAATCATCGTCAAGAAACATGGCTACGGAACACATCTCTACATTTTCAGGCAGTTCCCTCCAGCCTCTCCGTTACATCTTGAATAACAAGGTGATATCTACTTAATGCATAAGAATAACCTCCAGGATAACCTCTCCACTCTGTTTGGAATCTCTCAGCCATTGACACTTTGTCTCATTTCACTCTTCCCCTTTTTGGTCGAGAAGGTTTTCTCAATCCCTTGATGCTGAGTTTAAGCTCATTCTAAGGTTTTTCTCAATTCCTTGATGCTGAGTCTCAGCTCATTCTAGGATTTCTGTCCCACATTGCCAGGAAGGTCCACACCCCTAGGAGTCATATCCCATGTAGATGGGGGTGGTGGTGATGAGTTTGTTTGTTGTGTTGGCTGGAGAGAGAGGCCACATCTGAGCAACAAAAGAGGCTCTCTTGGAGGTGACTCTTAGGACTAATTTTAACCAGGTTTGTCCTATCCTTTGTGGGGTTAAGTTTCATATGAACAAACTCCAAGACTTGGGGCTCAGCCTATAGCTTTGGTTGTCCACACTGCTTGTGAGAATATCAAGAATTCAACTTGGGGAGGTTGAATTTTCCCTCGTTCTCACCATTCCCTGAAGGGGACTTTGTAAATACTTTTCCACTCACTGATCAAATCACTCTGGGATTCATCGTAGTGTCACTGTGGACAAACCAACAAAATCTCCTGTCCTACCCAAGGTTCCATGTACTTATGGTGTTCAACCAAGCCATCTACATAAGTTATATTAGGAAATGCACTAGTCAAAATATAAATTTTGTACCAAATAAACATATTTTGCTTTAGTCTCACACATAATTTGAAATTTTAAAATATTAATTACCATCAATTTTCAGCACCCTGCAGTAAAGATCTTCCTTTGTTATTCCTCATGCAAAAACATTTTTAAAATTTGTACATTTAGTCATTATCATTATACACTGTAGGCATTCCTAGATTATACCATCTCAATCTTTATCATCTATCTTTCTTTCTGATTTCATTTATGCCCCCAGCCCTCCTCCATCTATCATTCTTATATTCAGCTTCATTCAGTGTTTTAACATAATTGTATTACAGTTAGGTCTTATTGTGCTGTCCATTTCTGAGTTTTTATATTCAGTCCTGTCGCACAATCTGTATCCCTTCAGCTCCAATTACCCAATATCTTACCCTATTTCTTTCCCCTGATGGTCTCTGTTACCAACAAAATATTCCAAATTTATTCACTAATGTCAGTTCATATTAGTGAGATCACACAGTATTTGTCCTTTTGTTTTTGGTTAATCTCACTCACATAATGCCCTTAAGGTCCATCCATGTTATTACATACTTCATAACTTTATTCTGTCTTACAGCTGCATAATATTCCATTGTATGTATATACCACAGTTTGTTTAGCCATTTGTCTGTTGATGGACATTTTGGCTGTTTCCATCTCTTTGCAATTGTAAATAATGCTGCTATAAACATTGGTGTGCAAATGTCCATTTGTGTCCTTGCCCTCATGTCCTTTGATTTGACACCTAGCAATGGTATTACCAGGTCATATGGCAATTTTATATTTAGCTTTTTGAGGAACCGCCAAACTGTCTTCCACCGCAGTTGCACCATTTGACGTCCCCACCAACAGTGGATAAGTGTGCCTATTTCTCCACATCCTCTCCAGCACTTGTCATTTTCTGTTTTATTGATAATGGCCATTCTGGTGGGTGTGAGATGATTTCTCATTGTGGATTTGATTCGCATTTCTCTAATGGCCAGGG
>PVIY010048220.1:0-17417 GCA_004026745.1 Myrmecophaga tridactyla | reverse complement strand
TCCTGAAGCGAAGTCCCCCTGGACACACTGTCACGTGGCTCTGGCCTTTAGCCACAGGCCAGCGCAGTATGGCAGCCACCTTATCGGTGAGCAGGGCAGCCACATGATCGTGCGGGGGGCCGGTGCAGAAGCCACACCAAATGGTCCGTGCCTTAGCGCAGCCGGGACTGGGTGGTCAGCTTTGCAGCAGGCGGGGAAGAAGGTCTAGGAAACTCGGTCCAGCTTGGCCAGCACAGACTAGCCCTGTCTCGGGGAGGCGCTGGGTTGGGGCCGCAGCTTAGCCTTGGCCAGGGTGGGTGGGTGCTGCCCAGGCCACCGTGTCCCTCTCATGAGCCTGGAGCACAGCAGCACACCCTCGGCTTGATCTGTTCCCTTTTGAGAGTGGCTCTAGAATAACCACTAATTATAATGCTTCATTAATTTTTCTGCTTTTTATATACCGTAAGTAAAAAATTTCCAGTTTTTTGGCAATAGGTTTTATCTTAAGTCTGCATGTTTCTGGATGAAAATTCTCTCAGATTCTTTTTTGTAAATCTCAGGTTTTTCCTTTCTCTACAGGAAATTTTGAAAGAAGACACCCAATGAGACGAATTAAATGAAATTCCTGTGACTCCAGTGCTCTTTTTCTTTAGGCGTTTTACATACTCCCGTAACATGGAGAACGCACTCAGAATCCTAACCTGAAGCAGCCTGGGAGAGCCATTCAGTGAGGAAATTTCCATTTGTTTTCCCTCTTGTTTTCAAATGTTTATCCAAAATAAATACTTATCCAAACCTGTATCTGTAAGCACCCATGCCTTGGTCAAATTGTCACTTTTTCTTCCAAGGCAGATCTAATGGCTATTCCAATGAAGCAACTTGACAGCGGGCCACGGTGGCTCAGCAGGCAGAGTTCTCACCTGCTGGAGACCCAGATTCGATTCTGGTGCCTGCCCGAGTTAAAAAAAAAAAAACAAAAAAACTATTAGAGGGGAGTCAGAAGACAGGAAAACAATATGCAGGCTCATTTTAAATCACATCCATCCATCCAATAAAACTTTATTAATACCTGCTGTGGCCAGCTTTGAGCTAACACTGAAGCTTCAGTAAGAGTAACTCAGGAGATAATTAGAATTCAAAAGGCAATTGATATCAGTACAGCAAGTCCATACAGTGTTTTAAGGAACACATAGGTTAGCAAAATGTTAATAAGATGTTCCTGGGTGGGAACGTCTAATCTAAAATCTGTAGTTTGAATAAGAATGAGCTGGATGAAGAGTGATTAGGAAAGTTGCCTGGGATCAGAGCGGGGAGGGTCGGTTCACAGGGTGGTTTGGCAGTAAAGCAGGTACTGTAGACAGGAGGCAAGAAAAAAACATGGTCATAATAGTAACAAACAGAAACCCACCTGCCCTGAGGTTTAAAATACAGGGACAGTGGCCAGAATTGAGGCTAGTGAGGTAAGCAGGATGCAGGTAACACAGGGACGTTTACTCACAGAAGTAATTTTTTCTCCCAGCCATATCAACTCACCCTGAATTTACCTTAGATTATGATAGAATCATCTTCATGCCAAAGCACTTTAAATTACCTAAGAGCCCAAGGGTGTGTGCTCAAATGTTAAAGATTGCACTAAATAATTGGGGGTCCATATAAACCACTCAGTGGGCTAGGCCAAATGGCTCTGTAGGGTGCACAGTGTGGCTGAGTGAATGGAACCATAAGAAGCAGCAGCAGAGAAACACATTAAATCTAGAAGATGAAACCAAAGTGGGCCCAAAGAATAGTCAAAGCATAATATGTATAGGTAACCCACGGATCAATTAAGGTAGAAGAACAATGACAGATATGTGGAAATCAAATATCATTCAGGCACAATTGAGTCAAGCGATCAGAACAGGGAGGCTAAACAAAGGTAGTGCAAAAGAAGTGCCAGAGTGTTACCCTAAATTTCCCCAAAAGCAGTCCTGAGACACATGCTTCTAGCATGCATTTATTTATTTGGGAATATTCATCCCAGGGACAGAGGTGAGGGAAAGGGACAGTGAAACAGGAAGAAAGGAAAGCTGATGAAAGGATGTGTTCCTGGTTGAGTGTGGCTACGTGTAACTGGGGATTAAACCTGGGGACCACCTGAGAAGTCTTAGAAAAGTTACATTAGAACTTTCTGTCTAGAAGACAAAAGGAATTATCTATCCATTGGGTCTTTTCCCCATCAATCACAGGTAGTTCCATAAGAAATGTATGCATTAAGCCAGATTCGGAATATAAAATATTTGCCTCATTATACAGAGCTCTGTGGTACTGCCAGGAAGGGGGCAGGTGCAGGAAAGGAAGATTTGGTTCATTGCTTGTTTGCTTCAAAATGGCACTTAAACCCTAGAGTCAGAAAAAAGCTGATGTTCTAGTTTGCTAGCTGCTGGAATGCGACACACCAGAGACGGATTGGCTTTCAATAAAAGGGGATTTATTTAGTTGACAGATAGTTCTTCAGAGGAAAGGCAGCTAACTTTCAAATGAGGTTCTTTCTTATGTAGGAAGGCACAGGGTAATCTCGGCTGGCCTTCTCTCCAGGCCTCTGGGTTCCAACAACTTTCTCCAGGGTGATTCCTTTCTACATCTCCAAAGGTCTGTAGCTGCGAGTGCTGAGATGAGGTAGGCTGAGCTGCTTGGGCTGTGCTATGTTGAGTCTCTCATTTGAGCACCAGCCAATTAAATCAAACATCATTCATCACAGCATGCCTCTTAGCCAACTGCAGATGTAATGAGCAACAGATGAGGCTCATGTACCATTGGCTCATGTCCACAGCAAAAGAACTAGGTACCTTCACTTGTTCAAGTTGACAACTGAATCTAACTACCACAGCTGATGTAACTGAACCTTGAGAATATGATGAAATCCTCTTGACACTTTGACTTAATCACTGTCTGAAAATATGTAATACCTGAGTTTCACATGTAAATGAAGAGCAGACATTTGCCACCTCCACAGATGAGATGAATTTTTTCTTGTTCTTCCAGTCACAAAGTCACTTGGCAAAAGACCAAGCCTTGGAAGCCGTGGCAAATCTGAAGAGGGCTTTGAGCAATCTAGGGGCTCTCCAGAGCCCCTGACCTCCAACTGCATTTTCACCACCTACAGGATGGAGTTTGCTCATGAGTTGCTTACCCCAGCTAGCTCACAGGAGAAAGACTGTTGCTTAAACCAGAGGGCTGGCAGAACTCTCCTCGGACCATCCTTTATAGTCTACTGATTGCCAGCCATGTTAGCTTGTCCACTTGCTCTCAGTCTCCTCTGAATGTCATTCCCTAACTGTTCCTTCAGCTCAGTTTGAGTGCCAAACCCTGCCTCCTCCCCTGCTCTTGGACCCTGCGACCACCTGAACTGGCTTTTCAGCTTGCCCACGCGAGTGAGTGTCTGCTCCGGCTTTGTCTGTGCCACCTGCCTGTGGTGGATAGCTGGATAATTACAATAAGGGTCATGCTAGGAATTTATATTTGTATCTGTTTTAAGAGTTTTGTTTTGTTTTGTTTTATTTGCTTAAGTTATTGCTCTTTTAAGAATGAAGAAATGTGTATTTGATTATGTTATGAAAAAAAACCCAGCAGAATCAGTCACTGTTCTTTTACAAGATCCTGTACATTGGGAGAAAAGGACAGTCCCTGAAAGACCTTATACCTAAAATAAAAAGAACCTGGAGAACGTTTAAGCATGTTTTGAATTTTGTTTGAATTAAAGATAATATTAATGCTCTGAGAGTTGGAAGGTCGATTTAACTTGTCAACATTGTGTTTGAATTAATGATGATTTCCTTAACTTCCACTTGGAGCTAGTTCTCCTATTTCCGATATGGTGACATATGAGGCAGCTGGCTGTGAGCTGGGCCCTGTTCTTCTCCATCTTTATTCTGCTCTCCATCCCATAGCTACTACTGTTAACCCATTTGCTTGGAGTTTCAAACCTTATTGCACATCGGTTTGAATCACCTTGGGAGCTCTAGAAGTTCCCTAGGTCCTACCTCCAGAGGTACTTAATCGTGCGCGTTGAATTTGTTACCAACTCTCCAGTAATTCTCCTGAGCACCAAGGTTGAAAGCCACTATTGCATGGTCCTTAACCTTGGGCCCTGGACTAAAACCATTGACACCACCTGGGAATTTGTTAGAAAAGCAAATTCTCAAACTCTTCCCTACATGCACCTAATCAGAGACTCTGGGGGTGAGGTCCAGCAGGTTGGGTGTGTGGTTGTGAGTTATATAGCAACTTTGAGCTATAATTCCTGTACCGTACATTCACCCCTTCAGGGGCTTTAGTACATTTTCCCAGAGTTGTGCAACCATCACCACAATCAGTTTTTGGTGCATTTCATTACACCAAAAGGAAACCACACATGCCTTAGCTGCCACCCCAATCTTCCCATTCCCCTACTCCTAAGCAACAGCAATTGTACTTTTTTATTCTGTAGATTTGCCTATTCTGAATATTTCATATAAAAGTATCATACAATATGTGGGCCTTTGTGACTGCTTAGCATAAAGTTTGCAAGGGTCATCCGATTGCGGCATGAATCAGTACTTTGTTCCTTTTTATTGCCAAATTATACTCCATTATATGATAATACCACACTATATTTATTCATCAGTTTGATAGACATCTGGGTTGTTTCCACTTTCAGACTATTACACTGATATGAACATTAATGTACAAGTTTTTGTGTGAACAAATGTTTACATCTATCTTGGGTATATACTTAGGAGTGGAATTACTGACCCATATGGTAACACTTTAATCTTTTGAGGGACTACTACGCTGTTTCCCAAAGGGGCCACACCATTTTACATTCCCACTAGCAAGCTCAGGATTCTGCTTCTCTACATCCTCACCCAGTTACGTGTTATTGTCAGTCTTTTTTTGTTATCACCATTCTAGTCATCATCAAGTGGTATTGCATAGTTTTGATTTGCATTTGTCTAGCGGCAAATGATGTTGAGCATATTTTTGTAGGCTTATTGGCCATTTGTATATATTTTTTATCAAGATATCTATTCATATATTTTGCTCGTTTTTTTTTCAGTATGCTAAAGCTGCTGGAAGGCAATCCATCAGAAATCAATTGGTTTTTTCAAAGGGTATTTATTGTTACAAATTTATAACCCTTGGACCATGAAAATGTCTGAATTAGGCCATCAGCAAGAGGCCACCTTCACTCAGGAAAGGTCACTCATGTCAGGGCTTCTCTGTCATACGGGAAGGCACACGGCAATGCCTGCAGTCCTTCTCTCCTGGCTGCTGGTTAACCCGGCGCTCTAGCTTCTGTTGTCTCTTGGGGCCTCCTTCTGCATCTCCAAGCATCTGCGATGGTTTTAGCTCTGCTCTGTGCCAGCTCTGAACTCTCTCATAAAGGGCTCCAAGAAAGGGTTAAGACCCACCTTGAATGGGCAGAGTCACATCTCCATGGAAACTACCTCATCAAGAGGTCCTCTCCCACACGTGTGCATTAAAGGAACATGGCTTTTCTGTGGTGTTTAATAGCTTCAAACCAGCACATTCATTTTTTTAAATGGTGTTGTTTTTTTTTTACTATTGAGTTGTAATAGCTCCTTATATATTCCAGATACACATCCCTTATTAGATACCTCATTTGCAAAATATTTCCCCATTCTGTGGTTTGTCTTTTCACTTTCTTGATGGTGTCCTTTAGAGCAAACACTTTTAAATTTTGATAATGTCCAATTTATCTATTTTTTTCTTTTGTTGATTAAACAACAAAATGTATCTGATGCCCCCCAGCTAGAGAGTGATGAACGTGAGCTAGGATTTCTCAGACTCTAGGGGCCCAGTTCTTTCCACCGAACTGCACAACTTCACTTATGTGTGTGTGTGTGAGAAACAAAATTACAGAAGTGTTGAAGCAAAAAAGCAATCCCATTTTAAAATAGGGAGTCATAAAAAATTCATTAATTATTTGATATAATATGCTCTAAAATTTATTTTGCATTTTAGCGATATAGTTAATTAAATATAGTAGTAGCCTTTTATTCCTTGAACCTAATATTATAATGATAAAAAAGTAATTTATAATGGTAAGATAAGAGAGTTATCTGGTTTCTAATTTGGGCATATATCCACTTTGTTAGCCTAGTACTGTCCTGATTTATGTCTTTTCTACAGCATAATTATCAATAGCTTCTCCTTCACACTCAAAAGTGTCCCCTGTTATGTAATAAAGTATATGTTCACCTTGTATGATGGTTGGCACGAGCTGCCTGACAGGCATAACCTCTTTCCTAGATGAGTTGATAACTACTTGGAAATATAACTCAGTGGAACATAAGTATATACCTACCTCTTTTTTGACCACCAGTTTGCCACAGGATGAAATATATCCCATTCAAATTACTTCTGTGGGTTAAAACATTGTATCTCCAGATGCCCTTTATTGAAAATAGCATGGAATATAGTCTGTTGTCAAGCACTGTTTCATCAGTTTGGGTTATTTATCTGAATAGCAGATGACTGCTTGGAAACTGGGGGATAGGATGAGTGGTTAATTTGGCATGAAGGAAGGTATTAAGGAGAGCAAAGAGCTTTTCCGAGCAGCTCCCTGCTAGTGTGCGCTTAGCTAGGAAACAGTGTCAGATGGTGCTTCTTCCCCTTAATTTTAGCAAAGTGTAGTGTAAGGAGAAGAAAAAGAAAGACATAAGTCTGGGTTAGTGAGTGTCAAAGACAAGAATTTTAGTATTTTAAAAAGGCATCTCTGGAACCTAACACTATCTCTGCAACATTTTCTAGTTAGGTTGATGAACTAATAAAGCAGCAATGTCTTTCTTCAAAAATATTAAGGGAATTGAAGTAGAAATTAATTTCCTTTTAGCTAACTGATGATTTCTGTTTGGGTTGGGTTTATTAATCAAGCTGTTAGCCCATCTTTGAATCTACCTTTAACCATCAGTAGATGACTTGGAGAGCTCTTCCTCATTTGGAAGAGTAGGTTCCTAGTATGTTCCAAGAGAAATAGCATAACTGATTTTTCTCCATTGTGGCTTAGAGCTGTCAGGGTTAAGTCTGCTCAGAGGAGGATTGTATATAATTATGTGAACAATTCAAGAGATTAGTGTGATAAATGTGTTCATGTTTCCTGTTGGCCCAAAGAAATAAAGGTGCTGTATCTCAACTGAACTTCAGTGAAACAGCACAACTAATTTACTGTTCACTCACCATATAAAATAAGGTCATATTATCTGGTTCCCTGCTTTTAAAATGTCAAATTTCTGTTTAAAAATATAGCCAACTTGCAATTACCTGGGGAAGGCTCTAGTACTTGGTCTTTGCTTTCTGCGAGGCCTGTTAGGGCAGATGTGAGATTCTGGGAACTGTCCTGTGACACTTCTTCACCTCACCCTTCCTGCTAATAATTTATAGAAATCCTCCAGAAGGAGTTAGAAAGCTTCACTTTTATTCCTCACAGTGTCAGAAGGCACTTCTCTGTATGCTCCTTCCTTTTCAGAAGTGATCCTTTGACTTATATCAGAAAAGGAGGTGTAAATGCTATGTTTATACATTCCCTCTGCACTTACAAATCCCTCTTACTAGAAGAGGAAGGAAAGAGGGAAATGTTAAGACTCAGCTCTGATTAAATTTATTTGCTATTTCCTCATGGTCTGTCATTCTTTTAAATTTACCTAGTAAATCTCGGACTTACTTCCAGCGAACACATGAATTTTCCCCACATCATTTCCTCTTCTTATTCTCTATATCATTCCCTGTTTTAAGAAGTACAACTCTTCTTATGCTAATACTATACTGCTGGCTTATTTCTTCATAACATCCCTTAGAAATTGTATTTATCCTTCGGGGTTAACATTAAATGCTGCAGTTTAGTTTACACCTAGAAGTTGTCTGATGTTTCCAGGACACTGTTGCACAACTGAGGTTAGATCACACATTTGACCATAAAACTAGTTAACAGTATAGCACTTACTATTAACTAGACAGCATTCTGTTTTATTTTAATACACCAATATATATATAAATTATATTAGTTTCTATATATTAGTATATGAACATATAAACATGTTAACATGCAGAAATTAACACATTTAGTCTCATTAAAAAACCCTTATGAGTTAGGAATTATTGATATCACAGCAATGTTATAGATACTATTGAGCATAGAAAGGCTAAGCGCATTGGCCGAGATGTCACACCATGACTGACACCACAGCAGCCGCGCTCTCGAGCACGTACTCTGAGCTGCCGTGCATCCTGCTTCCCCGCGGATGTGATTTATATGAAATCTAAGGTTGCCAACTTAAAAGTCAGTCACTGGGTGGGTCACGGTGGCTCAGCAGGCAGCGTTCTTGCCTGCCATGCCGGAGACCCGGGTTCGATTCCCGGTACCTGCCCACGCAAAAACCAAAAAGACAAAAGCCACACTACTGTAACACCATCTTAATCCATGCTTGTATTTAACAACATGTCATCTGTACAGTGTCTCACAATTAGAATTTTTCCCCACCTCATAACTGGCTAATAAAACAGTAAAATAAAAGAAGTTTCTTAAAATTATCCTACAAATCATGGTAAAAAATAGCAGAGAGGAAATGTGTAATCTCTCTGGGTCTAGAATAAGTTGCTTTCAGTTTTACCTAAAAATAAAACGTAAGTGGAACTATTTCCTATACCTGTGAGTGTTTGTGTGACTGTCCAAGAAAGTAAGGAATTGTTTGAAAACAATGAAAATCTTTTGGAAGTAAATTCTTACACTGTTCTTGTCTTCTGGTGAGCTCTGTTTGCCACGTTCCTTTTCCTAAACTGTATTACTTTCTACATTCTCTCCTCTCCCTTCTGCCATTAGCTACTGCCCCTTAAATAAAGAAAATGCTATAATTAAAAAGGTACATATAGTGAAAAAATGAGTTCTTTATGTCATGATTTGAAAAGCTTGATAAAGAGTTTTTGCCTTTTTTTCTAATTTCAAGAGCTTGTATTGCTACTGTAAAACTTAATATGCAGAAAGTTACTATAGAGATTACAAGTAAAAGTAATTTAGTCTTGAATTTCTTCTATTTGATCAGATTTTTGTAAGTAAAAATGTATAAATTTTGGAGATAATTTCATAAAGACAAAAGTAAAACATTTCAGTAAAACTTGATTCTGTTATCTTCTAGTTCTACATTACTTTCTAATAAACTTTGCTTTTACAGCAACATTGATAAATTTAAAAGACCACATTCAATTTTTAAATGTATATATTTACATATATGCATAATATGTCATGAGTTAGTTTATAATTCTGCATAAAGCAAACATGAGGGTAAATATATTTTCTCAGATTTCCCACCCACACAGTCATCTGCATGCTTATTTTAAATATTTCCTAAATCAGTTAAATAATAGCATAGTTATTGGGCCAGATGGCCTCTTTCATTTCTCAAATTTCATTGTTTACCAACTTTGGAAACCAGATTTGTATTATCTAGGAAATTGAATAATTGTGGAATTTAATAAGCGGAGTTTAAATAAAGGTACAGCACATGTTTTGTTTGCTGTCGCTGCTCCAAAAGATGCCAGATATAAACTAATCCTGCGGGGTGGCAGACCCATCACTAAAACAGATTCCTTTCTTCCGGAAGCCCCAGTCTTCTTGAAAACTACATTTTTTCTAGAGTCAAATAACATTCAGCCTTTCATTCCTGAAGGAACATAAAACTGTAGCAAGGCAAGACTTTAAGAGCACCGTGTCAAAATCACAAATAATGGATTCTGTCTTTTCTCCAGCCATGGGCTCAAAGTTCTCACTAATACCACCTACATCGGGGTCACTTGACCATCACCTCCCTTGTGGAGCAGGTGTTAACTCATCTTTTTGTTTCCCAGACCATAACCACCTCTGGAGTATCATCTGAATATTCACTCACAGCAGCTGTTTCAGGAATGACTGGCCTTACCTGCTCACAAATTGGTCTTCTGATCTGTCATGAGATTAGATCAGAATTTTTCACTTTCATAACTAAATACTAGATTTACTTGTGTGGCAGGCTTTCATTTATTCAATTGAAAATCTTCATTCCTTCCACAAACATTTCCTTTCACAAGGACATGTGATATGCTAGAAACTGTGCCAGCCTTGTTAGGAATTCAGAGACAATCAAGACGAGGCCAGTCATCAAATGCAATTGAGCACATACTATATGGGGCCTGACTGGGTGCAGGTTATACAAAGGGAAGAGGAAGAGCCCCTGTCTTGAGATTTATATTCTAGCTTGGGATGTTGGTTAGCAAACCAATGATTAACAGTGTGTGCTTCGTACTAAAATGTCTATTGTGCTATAATGTACGTAGGTGTAGAATGTTATGGACTTCAGTAGGAGAGGAGTGGAGGACCTCTGAGACATCTTCCTGAAAAATGCCCATCGTCCAAGGAATAAAGAAGATGGTTCTGCCAGGAAATCAGTGAGATATGTGCCTTCCAGGCAGAAGAAACCATGCATGTGGAAGCCATGGATGGGTTGGGGGGTTGGGGGGGTGGAGTACTGAGAGGTCCCCACAAGGAAGGCAGAAGCCAGGAAGGGCTTCTTTTACCCCAAAGTCAAGGGGGGATTAAAACCTGTCAAGCAGGGTAATGACATGAATTGGAGCAGGGGAGTGTGGACAGAGGAGGCTAGTCAGTGGCCACTGCAGTAACCTCTAGGAAGTTACCCAGAGGGAAGGGCTCAGCATAGAGAAGGCTCTTCCACCAGCAGCGCCAACAGCATAAGTCCTCATGTGAGAGTGATGATGTACCTTGTTTCTTCTCTGGCTCTGTCATAAGACCAGCTGAGAGGAGTCACACACTAGAAAATGGTCTATGAGGACATCTAGCTGGGCACTTCTCTATATTCTCTGCATCCTGCCCTTGAATTACATTACACTACAGAGCCACAGATCTGAAGTCCATTTGTTCAACCCTTTGCAGAAAAATCTCCATCAAGTTTGGTTGTAATGCTATGTAAAATACAACTGCACATTGCTATTGAATTGTTTGGGGGGCATGGTCTATGTTCATTGTAAGACCCCATATTATGTACATTGTTTTAAGATTTAGAATGAAGAGAAAATTTTCTCTCAAAGTTTAAGTTTTTCTTTTTATCTGAAAATCAAGTATAATTGTCAACCTTGCCATCTATCTCTCTTTGCTTTGGTTGTCATGAAGTGCAGACCTACTGCCAGCACCTCCACCCTCACCACCGCCCCCCCCCCCCAGTAACCTGAAACACTGATTTCACCCTCACATGGTTCAGGCACATCCTCCTTTTCTTTCATATTTCATATCCATTTGGAAAGAAATTTGTGTGCAAACATGAAATAAATTATATCACATCATCTTGGCATCGGCAGTTCCTTCAGAAATTTTTTAAAGGTCTGATAAATGATACCATAGCTATATAACAAAATAATCCAGAGGGCTAAGTAGCTTCAAGAGCAACTAATCTACTATTTAAAACTCTGTTTTTAAATGCTCTTTCATAGATTAAAAAAATTATTTTCAAGCTAGGTCATAATAACATTTCTAATTTAGTTGAAAGATCTATTTTTTTTAAATGGGAAATCTATTTTTGTGATAATCTTTTAAAACTTTTTAACTACTAAATACAGGGTGTTATTTATTTTTATCCATCCCTAGAGTATCTTAAAAGTTACAGCTACTTCGTAAATGTACTTTTGTAAAAACAATTTACTGCACATCAGTGATATCAAAGCATAAAGTGCTCACCCTGTCTAGCCTAGAAAACTATCATAGTGCACTGAGAGTTCACTATTCTAATCACTTGGAGCTCTATAGACAAGTCCTCAGTCCCTTTCCCCCAGTGGGATCTAGTCTCATTCCCATTTTTGTGTGTGTCTCTCTCTCTTATACACACACACCTTTTCTGTCACTTGCCCACACAGAATCACGGGAAGCTGCCAGCTAGGGCTGCATCTAGAACCCATGTGCTTGAGGCGCCCCAGCTAGTCAGAGCTCCTATAACCGGTTTCCCCTGGTGCAATAAAGGTTTCCTGAGATTCAGAGCTCCTGAAACCATTTTCACCTGGCCCTGTAACAGCTACCTGAAATTCAGAGCCCCTGCGACCATTTTCACCTGGTCTCATAAAGGTTTCCTGAGTTGTCTTTGCCAGCTGAGGAGGGACCACTGGGGGCTCCGCTCCTTGGACTTTGTACTGGGGAGTGCCGGTCCCTTCTGTCCCTGTAAGTACTCTTATTTTGCTCTAATATCCTGGACCTGCAGCCAGGACACAATTTCATATAACAATACATATTTGTAAATAAGGTGTAATGTATATACACATTTAATCTGATCATGATTATCAGTCTAGAATGGAAATATACATAGCAGTGCATGTGAATCTGGTTCTAACTCCCAGTCCCTCCTACGATAAGGATAATGATACAGCCAGATAAATGCCTCTGTCCTTGCCCTAATTAGCTCTTCTTTTCTCAGCCAGTTCTCTGTATAATTCTCTGCATTCCATTTTGATCCATAGTTCATGCAAGTCCACAATGAAGTGACCATTTGTTTGTATTTTAGAGAAAATGTTTTTTCCATACTTGCTCAGGATTCTGATGTATTATTCAGAGAGTGTCAGAGGTCTTTCTACAAACCTAACATTTTCAGGTTATTACAGCACATGCCATTTAAATTGTGAAAATACTGGTGCTGTGGTACTTCTCAAATACTCAAAATAAATCTCCTTTAACTCTTTCTGGGAGATGTCATTAGGGTTTTACAAATGTTGACTTTGGCGTGGAAAGGGGCAGAAATTCTTACTTTTCTGATGGTACCTGAGTTTCATCAAATACTCAGGAAAATATTTCTAGCAGGAGCATCAGTGATGAAAACAGTAAAAACTTTCCTCCCTTCTGCTCCCCTGGACTCTTGGACTTTAACTCTTTAATCCTACTTACAGACTGCTTATGCCATCACAAATATAATTAATTCTGTCAGTTAAAGATAGAGAAAAATCCCAAATATAAGAAAGGAGAAATGCTGATCCTAGTAGGACTAAAGAAGACATTGTGTGATTGCCACTAGTAGAGGACCAAATGTTGATAAAGCAGGAACAGCATTTCAGGTCATCAAGAGAAGTATCTATCAGTGGAGGGAATGAGGAACAGGCAATAAAAAATTGTTACTATGGTAGAGAATTACATTTTTGGAACTTCTAAGATAATCAGGAAGCATGAAAACACAAGGATGCTTTGTGAAATGCTGTTAATAAAAAATATGTGAAATTCATGAGGATTAAATTAATTGAAAACTTTAAGTGAACATATAATAATATTTTTAATCGTACTCTAATTCAGTGATGGGTGTTGGAGACTGTATTAACTGAATGCATGCAACCTAAGGTCTGAGTTAAATTAAGCCATAGAAAAAGAATGATGAATGTGATTGGGAATTGCAACCATTTATCAGCTATTAAAAGAACATAGCTGCTATTTTAATCTAGCTGTTTAAAATATTAAACAGTTTTGGAGCTCATTTGATGTTTCAGTGACTCTGAGAGCCAGTTATGAAACAAACCCTTAATTAGAGTCAGAGTCAAGATTTCTTCATACTGCCAATTTCAGTGTTCTCGAAAATACACATGGGTTCAGCATGAAATTTTCTGCACTTGATTCTCAGCTAATGATCAGCTAAAAGAAGTTCAACATTTTTCTTGTGAAGTAGGAAAGTAGTACTTGAGAAGTAGAGACATGTTACATGATAATCCAGTTTTCAAGAAAGTTCTGTGGTGCAATGAAACTCTCAATGCCGTTGAATTTCAGCCTTTCCCAGGTGGGGGTCCAAAACGATGGCTTCTGCCCACCAACCTGAAGAACTTACAAAGATCAACCCACCTGAAGAACTCGCAAAGGTCAACCAGTCTGAAGAAACCTCACAAAGGTGAGCCAACCTGAAGAACTCACAAAGGTCAGCCAACCTGAAAAACTCACAGAGGTCAGGCAGATGAAGGGATCACCATAGTTCACATGCATCATTTTATTTAATATATGTAAGAACCTTGTAAACTGGGCTTCACAATCTGTCCCAAATTTATAGTTGAGAAAATGGAGCCTTGGGTGACTTATGTTCACACAGCATGAAATCAGCAAAAAAAGAGATCTAAGCAAGAGGTCTCCAACTTAAAATCCTGTGTACTTCCCAATGTGTTATCTAGAATTTACCTCTATTTCCTACAGTTCCTAATATATAAATAATCAGGCATTGGAGGAATTTGGAGGAAGTTCTTTATGAAATTGGAGATTTCTTTGTATCTGTTAGAGTGTTTTGAAAGACATCCAACTTTTTTGCTTCATCTAGATTTCCTAAAACTGTGAAGGCAACAGGTTCTAAGCCAAAGCTTCAATCTTCTATAAGCAGAGATGTGAAATAAAAACATAAGTCACAGAAAATCTCTAAGAAGTGCCTTTCCCTTTTTGTTTTCTACATGTGGAACACAGACCTTGAAGAGCTCGTTGGTGGAATAAAATAATTCTCCATTACTCAAATAAAAGAATGAACTAAACCATTGATGGGGAAGTAAAGAAATTGTTTCTAAATGGCATGTTGCTTCTCTGAGATTTCTTATTCTGAATGAAGCAAGGAGAGCTGGAACTATGTCTGATAACCACCCTAGCCTTGAATTTGATGCATTTGTGGAATGAGGAAAATTCATGCCATGCGCTGTGCTGGACACTACAGGGTATATGGAGAGGAATAAGACCCAGCTCCTGTTTCAGGGAAACTATTATACAGAAAGAAATAATTTAAACTATTATAACAATTATAGTACAACATAACAAAGTCAATGTTAATTTACAAAAGTATTGGTAAAGTGTAATGGTACATATAAATTTGCATTATAGGTTTTGGGGAAACTTTCACAATGAAACATGTTATGCAGGCTTTGATGAGATATGCTATACAAAGAAGAGGGTTAAGTAGATTCCAAGCACAGGAAAGAGCAGATGGAAAGGGCATGATGCAATAGGGAACTATGGTTTCAATGAGCATGAGGAGAGGAGCAAGAGATGAAGTTGATAATAGAAGTTCAGATGGTTCATTCCTGCAAAGTCATTATTCAAATCCCAGGCCTGATCTTAGCCCTGACTTGGCAGCCCCTAACCACTTTGGCAGTTGATATGGCATATGAATGTTATTCTGAGAGTTTATATATATATATATCTTTTTCCTAGATCTTATCATTGGCATTCTTAATCCAGAAGATCTCAGGTTAGGTCTGTCTGGGAAACTGCCTTTCAGCAAACCCACAAGTATGGTGCTGGCTGGCTACAGAGCACACTTTGAGAAATAATATCCTAAGGCTTCCTGGTGGGAGCATCTCTCTGAAGGGGCCCAGATTAATGTGAACTGGCTTAGGGAGTCAAGAGCATAGTAGAATTTCAGAGACTACTGGGAAGCAGTTACCCATTTCATTACTGTCTACAGGGGACAGGTTCTAAGACTTTGGAGATTCTGACTCTAAGTTCAAGGTAGATGTCAGCCAGGTTTAGAATAGTTCCCAGATTTCACTGTACCTAAGAAACCAGAATGTTACTTTGAAAATTCAAATGTCTGATTACCCAATTCCAGAATTCCTGATTTAAAAGGACCATGTGAGGCAAGCAGTCTGCATTTCTAATACGGCACACCTCAGTGATTCTGAAGTGGGTGCGCCACTGATGACACAGTGGAAAACGCTGCTCCAGTTGTTTCTCAAAGTTATTTTATATGGTTGATGCATATACCAATTTCTTGTTAGGCATCCCACATGTTTTTTAGCAGGCCCACCAGATTTCTTTTAGGCCTTGAGTAGCTATCCACTTTTGAATTTCATAAATAAGACAAATATGAATATCCTTTACCTTTATACCATGATCAATAAATCTACAAATACTTTTGTTTTCATTTTAATTACAAGCACACCTGTGACCACTGATGTTGCATTTTTACAAATTGAAGGTTTGTGACAACCCTACTCGAGCAAGTCTATCAGCATTATTTTTCAAATACCATGTGCTCCCTTCACGTCTCTGTGTACCATTTTGGTAAATCTTGAAATATTTCAGACTTTTAAATTACTGTTATGTCTGTTATAGTGATCTTTGATGTTACTGGTTATAATTGTTTTGGGGTGCCATGAACTGTGCCCATATAACATGGCAAATTTCGTTGATAAATGTTGTATGATTCTGACTGCTCCACTAACTGGCCATTCCCACTGCTCTCTCTCCCTCCTCTCAGGCCTCCCTAGTCCCTGAGGTGCAACACTATTCAAATTAAGCCAACTACAATGGCTTTAAGTGTCCAAATGAAAGCAAGAGTCATATATCTTTCACGTTAAATCAAAAGCTAGAAATGATTAAGCTTAATGAGGAAGGTGTGTAGAAAGATGAGATGGGCTGAAAGCAAGGCCTCTTGCACCAAACAATTAGCCAAGCTGTGAAAGCAAAGAAGGAAATGAAAAGTGCTAGTCCAATGAACACAAGAATGATAAGGAAGCAAAATAAACGTATTGCTATTATGGAGTAAGTTTTAGCGGTCTGGATAGAAAATCAAACCAGCCACAGCATTCCCTTAAGCCAAAGCCTAATCCAGAGCAGGACCCTAATTCTCTTCAATTCAGTGAAGGCTGATAGAGGTAAAGAAGCTCAAGAAGAAAAGGCTGAAGTAGGCAGAGATTGGTTCATGAGGCTTAGGGAAAGAAGCTATCTTCATAATATGAAAGTGCAAGGGGAAGCTGCACATACTGATGGAGAAGATGTAACGAGTGATCCACAGGATCTAGCTAAGCAAAATAATGAAAAAGGTGTACTAAACAAGACTTTCCTTGTAGACAAAACAGCCTTGTATTGGAAGACCATCTAGGACTTTCATAGCTAGCAAGAAGAAGTCAGTGCCTGACTTCAAAGGACAGGCTGACTCTTTTGTTCGGGGCTAATGCAGTTGGTGACTAACAGTTGAAGCCAATGCTTATTTACCATGCCAAAACTCCTAGGAACCTTAAGAATTATGCTAAATCTACTCTGTATTCTACAAATGGAATGACAAACCTAGATAATAGCACATCTGTACGACAAACCTAGATAACAGCACATCTGTTTACAACATGGTTTACTGAATATTTGAAGCCCACTGTTAAGACTTGATCAGAAAAAAAAAGAATCCTTTTAAAATATAACTGCTCATTGACAATGGAACTGGTCACCCAAGAGCTGTGATGGAGAGGTTCAACAAGATTAATGCTGTTTTCATGCCTGCTAGCATAACATGCATTCTGCCATCCATTCATCAAGGAGTCATTTGAATTTTTGAGTCTCATTAAGAAATATATGTCATGAGGCTACAGCTTTCATAGAGTGTGATTCTTCTGATGAATCTGGGCAAAGTCAATTGAAAACCTTTTGGAAAGTA